>BDMV01000011.1:33950823-34233665 GCA_008326285.1 Oryza officinalis | reverse complement strand
CCAGAGGAACAAGTTCCCTTGGGAAGCATAGAACTGGAGAAGAACCTAACCTATAAAGAGAGACCCATCAGAATTCTTGAAGAGGCTGAACGTCAGACTCGAAGAAAGACCGTTAAGTTCTACAAGGTGCAGTGGAGCAACCACTCAGAGGATGAAGCAACTTGGGAACGCGAAGATCTTCTCCGTGCCCAGTTCCCGGAGCTGCTCCCTTAGGTACTGAATCTCGGGGACGAGATTCTTGTTAGGGGGGTTGGTTTGTAACGCCCGTTTTGTCGCGGCGTTAGCGGGAAAACTAATCTGCTAAAAACCCTAATTGCGAAAATTTGCTCTTCGGTTGAGTCTTGTCGTGTGCCAAGGTCTCGTGTCTCCCCTCTCAGTTCCTTCCCGGAGAAAACCGCGAAATCGGATTTCAAATCCGAGCCCTAAATCCTCCCAACCAATCAACCCTAGAAAAAGTCAATGTTCCCTCCCTTGTACTCGGGCTTGTCCCCTTCTCGGCCTGTTCTTCCTCTTCTCTCTCCTTCCCCTCGGGCCGCCCTGGCCCAGCCCCTCTCGGCCTGCTCCCTCCTTCTCCTCTCCTTCTCGGGCCGCTGCCGGCCCAACCCCTTCGGCCTCGCCCCTCCCCGCTGGGCCGCGCCAGGCCGCTCGGCCCGGTCCGCGCCCCCGGTCCCTCTCTCTCCCCCGCGCGCGCGCCCTTACCCGAATCGGCATAGGGGGCAAGCTCCTTTCTCCCCCCTCTTTTCCCTTTTTCCCGCGCCCGACCGGCCGGCGTCACCGGCCGCGTTGGCCGCTAGCGAGTGCGCCGGTCCCCTCTCCGCGCTCCCAAACCGACCCTCGGCCGCAACCGCCTATCCCCGTCCCCCCCCCCAAACCGACCTAACCCCCTACAAACCCCCCGCCAATCCCGGCCGCAATTTTTCTTTCCCCTGCCCCGGCCGCCATTGCCGCCTCCGACTGCCGCCTCGCTGCCGCCGCCGTCCTTGCCGTCCGCCGCCAGCCGCAGCCGAGGGCGCCCGAAGGAGCTCCGGGCGCCATCTCCGCCGCCCCCTTCCCCGGCCCGGAGCCGTGCCGCGCCCGCGCCCGCGCCGTCGTCCCCGCTCCCGGCTTGCCGCCCCGCCGCGGTAAACCTCCTCTCCGCTCCCCCTCTCTTTTTCCCTTCGTCGGTTTAGGCCGCTAGCCAACCATAGAACCCCTCTCCGACCACCGCCGTGACCGCCGCCGCTCGTCTTCTCCTTCTACCGGCGCCGTTACCCCTTTTTCGTTTCTCCCCCGTCGGCGTCGGCTGTCGTCTCAAACCGCCGCCGTCGCGTCCCGCTCCGATCCGAGCCTTGGACTCGTCCTCTCTCATCTCTCTCCACCGGCGCCTACTGACGCCGTCCGCCCCCTCCGACTCGCCGCCGCCGCCGCCGCCGCTCGGACCAAGCCCCACGTCGTCGGTCGTCGTCTTAATCCACCGTCCATCGGCTTCGGCCGATTTTCTCCTTCCCGTCGGCTCCCGCCGTCGGCTTCGGCCGCCAGGCCTGCATCGGCCGCTTTTCTCCCCGTCGGCTCCCGTCGTCGGCTTCGGCCGCCAGCCTGCATCGGCCCATCGGCCACTCCTTTCTCTTCGCCCCATCGGCCATTCCACCTCCCCCGCGCGCCGATCGGCCGTGGGCCAATTCTTTGGGCCATCGGCCGGTCCATCGGCTCCCCTTGGCCCAACGGCCTCCCTTGCTCGGCCTAGGCCGATCCCTTCGGGCCGCCGGCCCATTATTTCGGCCGTGCCCGCTCCAATCCTTTGGGCTGCTCTTAGCCGCCCGAATTAAAGTCCAATTTCAGTCCCTCCTTCCTTTCTTTTTCCAGGGAATTAGTAATTAATTATTAATTCCTTTTCTTATACCAGAAAATCCTTTAATCTTCGGAAATTCGTATCTTTTCACCCGTTCGTCCGTTTGACTCCATTCCACCTCCTGTAAATCCGTAAAATCGAGATCTACCTAATGGCACACTTAGTGGTCTTTAATAGGGCTTCTTTTTATCGCTTTGTTGAGTCGTCTCGTTTCGCGTGTAGTCTCGGAGCCCGAAGACCCGCAGTGCGCGGATTTCGAGGAAGAAGCTCAAGATCTCGAGCAAGGCAAGTCACCTTTGATCAATTGAACCTATAATTTAAATTAAGTATTTTAATTTCGCAAACTATGCATTACTTAGGTTACACTTGGCACTTGGCCTCGGTTTGCAATATAACCGTCAGGCCCTACCCACTTGCTGCATTCACCCTCCTTGATAATTGAATACCCGAACACCCTTGTCACCCCTCAGGTGATGCCTCGGTATCCGTACCTCGTGTACGAATACCGGGACTCCCCTCAAAACTTTAAAATTGATCACCTGGGTAAAACTTGAGTTACAAAATGCTTGGAAAACCCGACACCTGGGTCAGTGTCTTGAAAATTAAAGTGAGTTTCTAAAACTCGCGGTACGGGAGACGTACTGGAGGTACGGTCTGCTCGTTCTCGCTCTAAGGACCGTTTCCTTGGGAATTACATCCAAGCATATGTCAAGTACGACCACATGGGTGATATGGGACGCCCCTGGCTGAGTAATTAGCTAGGCCAGGGAAATCTTGATGCCAAGGGACAAGTGGATTCGCCGGGGTGGTGTCGGGGAGGACCCCTGGGCTTCCTGGCACAGTATGGTCTGGGACCTAACCTGGTGTTGGTCCGTGGGACCCCTCCCGTTGGCATAAGATGACCCTGAGTCGGCTTTCGAAATGCCTTGTCGTGAAAGCCTTAAGGTCGCCAGACGTGACCGAGGGTCGCGGGCTGGGTGATTCAGGGTTAGTAACGTCGTGTGGGTAAAGTGTACCCCCTCTGCAGAGGTTAACAACTGTTCGAACAGCCGTGCCCACGGTCATGGGCGGATGTGAGGTGATTCCTTAGCGTAGTTTTACTGAACATCTTGTGAGCTGCTGTTGGTGTGAGGTTTTCCGTTCTGTGCTTGGTTTAAGGCTGTTGAAGCAGCCGGGTCGGTGACGATTGGCAGGGAGCCTCTCGTACCGATGTGTTGACTTGTGACTGTTGAAGCAGCCGGGTCGGTGACGATTGGCAGGGAGCCTCTCGTACCGGCGTGTGTGAGTTGTGGCTGTTGGAGCAGCCGGAGTCGGTGAACGATTGGCAGGGAGCCTCTCGTGCCGACAAGAATCAATCGATACATTCTCACTGCTCCGGCCGGATGAGACGCACCTTCTCATCCGTGTCGTCGAGAAGCACTCACTTAGATGTCTCTAAAGTCTTAAACTAAAATCAATTGTGAAAAATAACTGGCTTTCCCTTGAAGCTTGCATTAAACACTTAATTCCCCTGACTTGCTGAGTACTCCCGTACTCACCCTTGCTCTATATAATTAAACCCCCCCCAGTTCTCGAAGATGAAGAGGTGGATCCTGCTGATGAAGAGTTCTTCCAGGAGCAAGCAGACTTCGAGCAGTAGTAGGGTTTCGGCCTTCCCCAAGGCTTTGCTTGTGGCTTAGGGCTAGTCTCCGCTTTCCGCTTCCGCCTTTTGTAATGCTGTTGTGAACTCGGGTGTTGTCCGCAGTTCCAACCTTGGTTGTAAACCTACTCTTAATAAAGAGACCGCTGTTGTTGTGATATTCAGTCTTCCTGTTGTACCAGCGCTATTTCCTGGGACTGGTACAGGCATACAGGTCAATCTGGACCGCTCTATCCTGGTCTCCGCCCGGGGCCAGTTTGGGGCGTGACACCTATCCCAGTCCAACCCCTCTCCTAGCCCAACTCAACCGGTCTACACAATCCATCTACCTTATCCCGTGCGTCTCCACTCGGCGCCGCGCTTGCCCCTTCCCCAATTGACGTTTTTTCTCTCCTTTTTTTCTTTTCTTTTTCTTTTTTTTCTTTCGATAATCCTGATCCTTTCCCTCTCCTTTCAGTCTCCTCTAATTTCTCCTCCTTTTCTCCTTTTTTTTCTCTTCCAAATTTTTCTCCTCATAAATATTTTCTTTTGAATTTATCATTGTTTAAGTTGTGTATGCGGCAAATTTATTACTTTGTAAATGTTTTTCATAAAAAAACTTTTACTAATTGAATAATCAAAATTTTCATCTTTGTTCCATCAGGTATAGCAAAATGTACATGCGTCAACTTATGAAATAGTCACCCGATTGATTTATGAGGCTATATAAAAAGGTGTACATAAGGGATTCTTCATATGTGATGCATGAAGCACACGTAACCCGGTTCAATGCTATATATGATTTCTGACTTTGTTTTGTTATTGTTTTGTTTGTCTGGTTTCAGTTTATCGTTTAAATTGATAGAATTTTTATTAATCGTGAAAATTATCTTCACCTGTTATAATGCACATGCATTTTTTCTAGTCTTGATAAACATTTAATAATGTTGATATGGGTGGGGAGAGGAACCGGTTGTTGAAAATCCTTGTCCTCTTTCTAAGCACGTCTATTGTATACTAAAAGTTCATTAAATTTTCTACAAATGCTCTTAAGCCCCCACGTGGCGCTCTTACAAATGCTCCCAAGCTACCACGTGGCACTGTCTAATCTCACCATTGATTTTCACTTAAATTGGCAGACCCGTTATTTTAGACCGTTAGATTAGATCTATACATATCGTTGATTTTTTAAAAAAATTGATGGACCCATTATTTTAGACCATTAGATTAGATATATATGTAATATCTTCCTCCTGTATATACAAAATAAAATACATACTGTTGGCTGAAAAAACAGTATGTATCATTTGGAAGAAACAATAAAACTTACATATAATAAAAAAGATAAAGCCATGTGTAAAAAAAATAAAGCCAAAAGAAATACGTACGTAGTATCATCCAAAAAAAATCAAAAATAGGATTTTCTACAATATAAGATAAAGTGAAAAAAATATGTATGTAGCACAATTGGAAAAAAAATCGACGGTCTTTAAAATAGAATTTTCTACCAAATAGAGATAAAATATATTATTCCACAAAATACACGTTGTTAAACTAGATCTATAATATAAATATCAAATATCAGATCAATGATCTATAAACACACATTTAAAAATATTTTAAAATTATATATCCAATTTGTGATCTTTGTTATATTTCTTTAATTAAATTAACTATTGATGTATTATAAAAGTTATATTATGTCATAAATACATCCCGACACATGGGAACGACAAATAATAATTAATGCTATGATACTTTTTAAAATAATTTTACATTATATTTTGGTGGAAAGAATCCCTTAACAAATATACAATGCTAATTTAAATCTACATCTGTAAAACATATAAAAAACAAAATTTAGTTGTGTTTTTTCAACTAGATCTGATTTAATTTTAATTTGTTTGAGATTAAGATTCTCAAAGTTTTTTTAGAATTTTTTAGAACTACTTGATTGGTATTTGAGAAGTGAGCAACATACATGATACATAGATATAAAAAAAATATTTTCAACCAGGGATCTTGCAATAATACAACTCCTTAATCTATCATGAGATTTATGATCATATATGTCTGTTTTGTTTCCTTTGCCAAATAATTTTGACAACAAATAAACAATCAAGTAAAATGTGCAATAATCTACTAATCATGTCATATTTTCTTATAGTTCAGAAATTCCAACATAGCAGACATAATAGATGGATGTATGTCACACATCCCACCGATGTGACTATAAGTGTACTTTCACAAATTAGTTATTGTAAATAAGTTTTGAAAAAATAAATACATTCTTCAATTAGTAAATGTGTCCCATGTGATTATCAACAATAGATGTTGAAAAGAAACCAAGTGCTAAACTATATATATATTTGTTAAAATATAAATAATAAGATGGTGCTCTGGAGATTATCCTGTGATATGTCTCTTTAGCTATAATTTTTTAGTATCACCAAATGATTAACCTAACTCATTTTTGAAAGAGAGTATTCTATGTATACCACAAATATTTGAGTAGTAATAGTTAACACCATAAATAAATGGTGTCTACTCTTTGCCACAAATCTACTCAAAACTTTTTAAAAAAACACTATTTTGATCATCTTTTATCCTTTCTTTGTCCTTTCCTGAATGGCACCAAGCATGAACAACAAAGTTTGCTACGCTGCCATAAATATAATAGGGGCATACATATGGCTGAGTTGAGGTAGCCCCAGTGAAGACTACGATCACCAATAGTACTCGACTTACTACTAATCGATGCAATACTCCATGAGGGTGTTGTGTGAATTAGACATTAACGATGATATCCCATTAATTGGTACAACTTTCCAAGTAGTATTTTTAGGATATTTATATATGAATTTGGAAATAAGTGAGACATGAACACTTAGGTGTAATGGATATTTTAATGTATTAATGTTGTATTAGACTTATTTTATTGGTGTGTGTGTATATATATGCAGTTTTATCTATTAATAGATACTTGGCTTTTAAACGGTGATAACGAGTTGGAGTGACAATAGGAAAATTTATATGTAATTGGGGCAAAGTGATTTGTTTTAATATGGGAGACATCTTTATCATTTAAATATATTAAAGTGTACAGTCTAATTCACAGTATATTAACTTCTTTTAGCATTGTTTTCATTAAATAATAAATAAGATGTCCGTGTATCTGCGCGGGTTTCCTTTCTAGTTGAGTAAACAGAGAGAAGATGCAGTGCATGTCTCTTTCTAACAACTTTCCACAAAGTGATAGAAAAAAAAATTGAGAGATGAAGTTTCTCAGCAACATCTCGCAGGCACTCTCACTTTGCCAAGATTCCATCCACCACCAAGTTCCTTCTTCCACCAGCTCCAGGCATTCACTTTCCTCACCTCCCTTACTTTCCTCCCTCCACAAGCAAAGCTCCTTCTTCCAGCAGCATGGAGCTCGCCATGGGTGCCATAGGCAGCACGCTCCCCAGGCTAGCTGAGCTTCTCAAGGAGGAGTACAAGCTACAGAAGGGCGTCAAGCATGATATCGAGTCCCTCTACCGAGAGCTGGCAGCGATGCACATCGCCCTCGAGAAAGTTGCCAAGGTTCCAAGGGAGCAGCTTGAGCCCGATGTCAAGCTCTGGGCCTCCAACGTCAGGGAGCTTTCATACGCCGTCGAGGATGCCATCGACACCTTTGTCGTGCGTGTCGCCGAGGGCAGCAACCATGTCGACCAGGGATTCTTCAAGAGGATCCTTCACAAGACGAGTGATCTGATCAAGAAAGGGAAAGCTCGCCGTAAGATCGCCGAAGGGATCGGTGACATCAAGGAGCTTGCCGAGGAGGTGGCAAAGCTGCGAACCAGGTACAAGTTCGATGCAGCAGCTGCTGCAACTCCGGCTACGGCCACCGTTGATCCCCGAATCCTTGCTCTTTACAAGGATATCACAGAGCTTGTTGGCATTGAAGAGGCCAGAGATGAGCTGATCGGCATGTTGTCTAGGCCTGGAGACGACCAACTAAAGATCATCTCTGTAGTTGGATTTGGAGGATTGGGCAAGACGACTCTTGCTAAGGTTCTGTATGACAAGCTCAAAGGCCAATTCGACTGCGGGGCTTTTGTTTCGGTGGGTCAAAATCCTGACTTGAAGAAAGTTTTCACGGACATGATATACGACCTTGATAGGCAGCGGTATATTAGCATTCATAACTCAAAGATGGATGAACGCCTCCTCATTGATGAACTTCGAGATTTCCTTCAGAACAAAAGGTATGTACTCTGCTACACAATACTACTCTTCACTCCACACAAATACAGTATGTGTCCATTTAATTTCCATGATTGAGGTTACTAGCGCAAATGAATGAAGGGAAAGAATATGAAACACTCAGCAGTTTCTCCCATTCGCAACACTTACTTTCCTACAAACGTTTTCCTCAAAGATTCATGCTCATGAGGAAACTGGTGAGGTCCTCTTCTTCTCCAGCACCAACAAATTAAGTTGTAGTGGTATAGCCCCGTCAAGTTAAGTAAGGAGTCGCGGGGGAGGGTATAGAGCGATTGCTACGATGGCGGTAGTCGGCAGTGGACATTAGAAAGAAAGGTCTAGGTGGTGGGTGATTGGGGCAACACGGGTCAACATAATATGGAAGCGGCGTCAGATAAATGCAGGAGCCCATCCTCCACTGAGACTTTGCAGGAAGAGAGGACAAAGCACGGGAGGTGGACCGAGGAGGCGGAGGCGTTGCGGGAGAGGTAACAAAGGAGGGAGGCATTGTTGGTTGGAGAAAGGGAACGGAATAGGTTAGGAGATAATGGCGGGGGTCGCCAAGTATTTCTTCTTAGAAGCACTGTGATGATTGATTTTGCATTATTAGTGTGGGTATACATTCCCAAAGATAACTTACTAATGGCTTACTACAAAAATTGAAAACAAATTAGTTATACCTTCATATTGCTAACTATATATGCTTGACAAAATAACATACAGGTACATCATCATAATTGATGATATATGGGACGAAAAACTATGGGAATATATCAAGTGTGCTTTCTACAAAAACAAGCTTTGCAGTCGAATAATCACCACGACACGCAAAGTTACAGTTTCTAAAGCATGTTGCTCTCATGATGAGGCAATTTATAGGATGAAGCCACTTTCTGATGACGCCTCCAAAAGGCTATTCTACAAGAGGATATTTAAGCATGATAATGGGTGTCCTCCAGAATTGGAACAAGTATCCATAAGTATATTGAAGAAATGTGCTGGGATGCCTTTAGCCATTATAACTATAGCTAGTCTTTTAGCCAACAAGCAGGTACAAACAAGGGATCAATGGCATGATGTGTTTAATTCTATTGGTCGCGGACTTACCGAAGAGCCTAAGGTCGAGGATATGACAAAGATATTGTCTTTTAGCTATTATGATCTACCTTGCCACCTCAAGACATGTTTACTATATCTAAGTATATTTCCAGAAGATTTTCTAATTAGTAAAGACCATTTGGTACGGATGTGGATAGCCGAAGGTGTTGTCCAAAAAACAACAAATCAACAGGACAATGTGCTGGTTGAGCTAGGAGAGAATTATTTCTATGACCTCATAAATAGAAGCATGATTCAACCTTGGGATGAAAATGACGATGGGTATGACAACGCAATAATATACTGTCGAGTGCATGACATGGTGCTCGACCTCATCCTTTCCCTCTCAAATGAAGAGAATTTTGTTACCATATTGGATCAGGAGCGAGGCGCATCTTCACTCAGTAAAGCTCACCGGATATCCCTCCGAGATGGCAATGCAGTGCACACTATTCCAGAGGCAACTGTGCCAAAAGTGAGGTTCCTCTCTCTTCTTCGCGCAAACATTAATATGAAGCCAGCAATGACAAGCTTTCCAATTTTACGCGTGTTGGATTTATATAATTGTCATTTTGATGAGAACTACCACCTTAAGCATCTTGGAAACTTATTTCACCTAAGGTACCTGAGACTACACTGTGCATGTATCACTAAGCTCCCAAATGAGATAGGAAATCTTCAGTTTTTGCAGACTCTAGACGTGTTTAGAAGTCGTATAAAAGAACTACCACCGGCTATTTATCAGCTAAAAAGATTGATGTTCCTATATTTTCCTGATGATATATCACTGTCAGATAGGATTGGTGAAATGACATCACTGCTGGAGTTGTCCACGGTAGATGTTTTTCGAAGTAAATCCACTGTTGATGTTAATGGTGACTCCTTTACCTTGCTAAAAGCATTGGGTAACCTGACAGAACTAAGAGATCTTACAATTCAGGTGTGGTCTGAGGTCTGGAGCATCGGGAGAATTCTTGGCGAGGTATTGTGCAACCTACGCAAACTCCGTCGTCTAATTCTGCGGGGGGCACATCGAATCATCCATTTGGATTCCCTAGCAGAGTTCTTGGAACTTCCCCACCATATTCGTGTGCTTCGGATACAACCCATGTATTTCTTCACTGTACTACCTGTGTGGTTCAATTCCCCACTAGATCTCCCGTACCTTTCCTTTCTAGACTTGTCCATCAGCGACATGCGTCAGGAGCATGTCGAGAAACTTGGGAGATTGCCGGCTCTTCAAGTTCTTTGGATACAAATCAACAGAGAAAGTGAATGGCTTGTGATTGGCGCTGGCGCATTCCCATCTCTGAGAGACTGCACATTCATTCAATATAATGGGCTGGTGTTCCAACCAGGAGCTATGCCAAAGGTTAAAAAACTGGAGTTCAACATCAACGTGCTAGATTCTGAGGATATCAATTTTGATGTTGGCTTGGGGAACCTGGCTTCGATCGAGGAAGTCACCATTGATCTGTTGTGTGAGGATGCTCTAGAATGGGAGGTGGAGGAGGTTGAGAATGTGCTGAGGCACGTAGCCGACATCCATCCCAAGCATCCAACCCTTGAAATACGCAGATCGGATGAAGATAAAATGGTCTTGTATGATGAAGAGGAGCAACAGGTACATATATATATTTATTAGTCTCCTTGTCCAGCTACCTACTATACTCGTCTTACCTTGCTTTTATATATCTATTTTCGTTAACAAGTAGTTTATTTCAAATTTCCAGCCAGAGGATCCCATGGAAGACTCTGACATGGAAGAAAACAGGGCACCAGACAGCATGGCCAGTGAAAGTTCTTGAATCATTCAAAGCACACGTGCAGTTGCATTCCCTGTATCACCAACTGATATTTACATAAATTGCGATTGCAGATGAAGCTATTTTCTATCTGACATCTTTGTCACCACCCTCTCTTTCTCTTCATTGGTTTCTTGGTTTACGCCTATAGTTAACATCTTGTATAAGATCTAACGCGTGTCTTTCTTTGTCTTCTGAAATCTATTTTAATTGATTAAAAATAATATATGGGTCAATAGGACTGCACTCGGCGGAATGGAGCAACGTAACATCCCACCTCTAATAGCCGCAGTAGTCTTCTCTACATGTTGAGCGGCTCCATGTTCACGTAGTACCCGCTTACACATTCATCCTTATTTGATTATTTCTGAGCATCAAGGCTAGCGCCAACTACTATTTCTGAGCCACACGGGCCTAAAACCACATACAACATTACAGGCTACAGATGAGCTAGGGTGCTAAAGTTATACCCTTATGAGCTGCGAGGAGAAGATATTCCCAAGTAAGCTTCAGGGCCCAGCGTGGTCGGACCAGATTGGATTGCTATCATTTTTTTCGAACAAAATGCTATTAGCTAATTGTTCAGAAGTTGGATTGAAATCTTTGAAGATGTGACCACCATGATCCTTTGATAACGTACATCCGCATGGTAGAATCACCCATAGCATCGAAGTTATGTCAGTATGCTTTCCCATGCCCTTGCGAGCTCCATGCCACGACACATCAAGCAGGGGCTCCTAGCGCGCACGCCGATGGATTAAGTCGCGCGTGCTGCCCACATGTGGCCCACCTTCCTCTCTCTCTACCTTATCTCCCTCCCTCGTTCTATCCACATGAGCAGAGCGGAGTGACAACGACGATGGGCAGCTCCCTTCCACTGATGGTCCGCCAGTGAGGCCCTCCTCCTCCCTCTGACGAGCTTCTCCGATGTAGAAGAGGGGAGGCACTCGAGCAGCCTTCCTCTGACGATGACGATGGTGAAGGCCTCCCTCTGGCGAGCCGCTCTAACACACTAGGTCAGTTCTTTCTGCACCGCCACCTCCCACTGTGCCGCCGCCTGGCCTCGCCGACGCCGAAAGGTATCAACATGCTGGTGTGGCCCTGCCGGGCCGGCCCACTCCCCTTTCCCTTCTCCTCGCTTTGCCCTCGCCATCAACACCGGCCTGCTGACCCTACGCCGCTACCGCCTCGCTGCCCACCCTTGTTTGCCACCCTCCATCGGTCCGCCTCCTCGATCCCCGACCTTTCCTCTAAACCCGATCCCCTACTTCCCCGCCCCACCCCACCCCACCCCGCCCCACCCCACCCCAAAAACCCTAACCCTAAACCTAACCTGGTACTTGTCATGACGTGACCGGACCACGCGTGCGAGTTCGCTTCATACGTGCGAATTAGCATTCCTGCATCAAGCCACACAAGATCTTTGCGAGCCGTAGTCTCCCCGTCAGCAATTGATGTGACCAAGAAGTGGGTGTGACGACCCTTCTTGCATGTCATCTAGTACAACACGGGGACTGTAGAAACAAGCTACATTATCAGCCTTGAAGTGAATTGTGTGAATTTCACACACACATATATATATATATATATATATTAAAATTAACTAGGGCACCATGGTGCCTGGGCTCCAAAGCCATCTACCGTCTATTCGTTTTATCGTTCGTTCTCAAGATTAATGGTTTCTGCATGAAAATTCATGGATTCGACCCGTTAAGAGTATTTTCATGCAGCTATTTCCTTGGATAGCTGAGATTTTGAATGTACACGGATATGCATGCAGCTATTTCGTTATTATACCTAAGATTTCAAACGTGGTTTTGGTAATTTAATATATATATCCATATCCCTGCACTTTCCATTGTTAATTGCGCTGACTTGTTTCCATATATTTGCAGTAGTACTTTACATATATATATTGATATACCAAACGTACATTTATAATCACCGGTTACGAGGCGCATTTTTCTATTTTGGTACGATGTTATCACGACTGATTTTATCGTAGCGACCGTCATTGCCGCACGCCAGCCCGGAGGTTCGATTGTTTCCAGCGAGCAGACTGCTTCGATCATGTCTTCCTGACGTATGTAGGTATATATGTTTCATGCAAGTGCTTTTCAACTAGAACAGTATAGGGGTAGCAGGCATGCGCTCCATGCATGATCTTTGCACATTTCTACTCATTGTGATTTCTTTCAGATTAGGAGTAACTTTTCGGAGAATATGAGTTGAGAAGAATTGTGTTTCTTGCTGAGGTTTATCTGAAATTAATTGTCAAATGCAAGTGATCACATATACTCTACCGTGGCATCAAAATTAGTTAGTGATGTACATCTGCTTTATTCTCCAAGTCGCATTTCTGCTGCCTCAATCCATGCAACGTTTATAGATTTTTTTCCATAGTCAAGGGCAAGATACTACCAGAGTCCCTGCTATTTCCTGCACTTATTCGCCGGATGAAGCACAGACGAGTCGAAGAAACCACACACAAGATCCTGATGGGAAAAGAAAGTTAATTGCGAAAGTGTGCCAGAAAAATACAAGTTATTGGGCTACTAACAAAGATCGGAAAAACCGAGTATATTAGTAACTGCAATGTCCTTGATGTATGTACCTAATCATTCGATGTAAAAGCTATATCAAAATTAATATTTCTATTTCGTGTCGTGCCTGTGCATGTCCTTCAAGTCATGCGTTCGTTCAGGACACCTGCGTGTATTTTCAAGTACGCCTTGAAGTGTAGTAAAAAAAAAACTAAGTATACGTTCACGGTTCTAAATATATTCCTTATAGTTCTGATGTATTTCTTCAAATGCAAGCTGGAATTTCTACCGAAACCAACGAGTCATTGAAAATTTGGTGAAACTTATAATTAAATATAGTTGTCAACAGAAAAAACTAGCTTTAGCTTGTGCCATGTACCCACGTACTATATGTGCCTAGGAAAATCTTCAAATTCCGATAACTAGCTTTAGGTCTACTGCAACGCCGCCGTCCGCACCTGGGCAGCCTGGATGCGCCCCACCACCTGTCCACACATACCTAGCTCTAAGTATACACATACCTCTGCGAAATAGCCACAATAAATTCTTAGGTTCCATGATCACTAGTTTAATTACTTGTATTTTATAATTTAATTAATTGTAGCTAAAATAATATTATAAGGAACAATGGGACCCTATGCCACATAACCTTTCTTATATTAGATAAGTACATGTCGACAACGTTATCCCATATTTCTATGATAGTTGACGTATCTATTGACAGCAAGGTAACTATGTCGGTCCGTATTTAAAGGTGTTCATAGAATTAAGGTATATGTGTGCACGCATGTGCGTATATAAGTGCATGTGTTTGTACTGTGTTTCGCTTATTTCTATGTGTGTGAGTCCAAGTCAACTCCTGAGTTGAAGAGTACATGTGTGAGTCCAAGTCACCAAGAAGTTAAGACAATTGATTTGATTGGGATGTTTCATGTTCATTCTCACGTATTGCAGGCGTATTATTTAATTAATTACTTTATACAAATTTTTGCAGTGACACGTGAGGTTTTTATCAGTACCCATAATCGTTTATACCCATAAAATGATAGAATATATTATATACCATGTCTAATCAAGTATTAAAAATTAGGTTTATATCTAATTTAAATGAGTACAAAAATTTAAGTTTGGTATATACCAATTTATAGAATATTAAATCGGGTATATACCTAATTTATAGAATACTAGCAAAATACCCATGCGTTGCTATGGGAAAACTAAAATTAAAATATAATATTAGATAAATAATTTTTAAATTTTGCGATCGAGACTTTAACACTGCTATAAAACGATTTTCGCAACCTATGTTTTTGTTGACATACTGAAAGAAAACATGTTTACAAAAATACATAGGGAATCCTCTATCAAGACCCACCGCTTGTGAAAATTAATTATGTAGACGGTTGTCTTACAAGGACCGCATGCGAAAATATATCCATTTTTACTTGCGGGCCTCTTAGGCAACCATTCGTGAAATTACCCGCCTGCCCACACAAGAAAAACAACTATCGATATATAAATAGGGTGATGCGCAGGCGAGAGCGGTGACATGCGAGCACTAGGTCCCCAGTCCTCTCCCCCTCTTCCCTCACAACAAAATCACTCTCCTCTTTGTGTCTCGCCTGCCCTCTCTCTCACCTGAGAATTGGCCGGCAACGGGAAGAGGAGGCGTCTATGGGCCCTGGGAGCGGCGGATCCGGCGCCTACAGTCGTCAGATGCGACGGATCAACGGTGGCCAACTCAAGAAGCGGCAGATCGACGACGGGCCTATTGGGGAGTGGCAGATTCTGTGGCCGTGGTTTGCCAGGCATGGCGAATCGACGACAGCAGGCTCGGGGAGCGACAGATTGACGGCGGCGGGCTCGGGAGGTGACGGATCGATGGCGGTGGGCTTGGGACGGATCAATGATGGGCCTGGTAGCGAGTGGTGGGTCCTACACCCACGGTCGCCGAGCTCGACAGGACCGATGTCGGCGAGCTCGTGAAGCGACGGATCAAGGATGATGGGCTCGAGAGGTGGTGGATTGACGACGGCGGGCTCAAGAGGAGGCAAATTGATGGTTGCAGGCCCGGGAAGAGCTGTTTTCGGCTACCGTGGTTGCTAGGACCGGCGGATCGACGACGGGCCTGGTGGGGCTCGGCAGATCCAGCAACGATGGTGGATTTTTTCGGGCTTGGCTCATCGATGAATTTTTACAAATGGGATCATAGCTAGGGTTTCTGATTTTTTATATATATTTTTTAAATCTTGTGCAATCGGGTGTGTTAAAGGACCTGCTTGGGAAAATCGATTTTTTTGTAAGCGATCCTCTTAAGGAGGCTGCATGCGAAAATCGTTTTCACATATGGTCACCCTGCTTGCTTGTGAAAATCATGATTTTCACATATATCTAGCTATAGGCGGTTGTGGTGCCCGTTTGTGAAAAGTCATTTTGACCGTTTGGGAAAATTGTTTTGTAGCAGTGTAAAAAATTATTCACGTACGTATGCAAAGTAATGTATTCAAAATAGTTTGTTCCTTGTCCACTAACCCATCCATGAAGATTTTATAGAAAAAGAATCAAGTTTCTCTGGTTATTTAAATGTAATAAACCGAACCACATTCTCACCAACCAAATTGCACTACCTTGTTTAGATTGTACAGCTAATGAAGTTTAAGGTTCTTTTCTAGCGAAAAGGACAGTGAAAAACACTAAAATGGCATCGAATATTTAACATCAGTCCTAATCGATCAGAATATTAATAATGTAAAAATGATTTATTTAAAAAAAGGACTGTTGCCTAACATGGTATTTTTTTATTGAGATAAATCTTTTAGTTTCGACACAAAAGTTATGTTAACAATACAACAAGAAAGTTAGTCTCTCACAAAAATTGCTGGAAAGTGAAATTTCTTAGTTTTATTTTCTATTTTTTTAAAAAAGGATGACGTGCACACGCATGTGATGACTGTGAGTGGCCACCGGCCAACATGACATGCAGGTGACGCAAACGGAACCACCACGCACGACCTCCAAGTCTCCGACCTGTGCTCAGCGCAATCGCTCATGTATCGGTGGCTTAGTCGAGCTGGTTGGGTTCGACCACATAAATACAGTACCGGTTATATTGTTCTTCTTCCTCGGCCCGAATCCCCCAACACAGAACACAAGCGAACAGAGGCAGAGGGCAGCGTGTGGCCCGGTGACGGAACGGCGGCGCCGGCACAGGCAGAGTGTGTCCCATGACTTTTCTCGACCACAAGTGTTGAATGCCAACGTGAGATACAACAGAGGGTCGCGGAACATGAGCGACATAGATGACATCTTGGCGGAGAGAGGGACGGCAACATCGGTCTACGTGAGGTTCTTGACGGCCTCATGGCGTCATTACGCGTTCCTGAATGTGGCAAGCTCATTTTCTACTGTTGTAGGTGAAAAATAAGTATGTGATGTCGGCGGTGACGAGATGCAGCCATGAGCAGAGAAGCTTCATGGTGCCCTACATGGTAGGGAAAAGGGAGGAGTAGTTGAGGCATGAGGGAAAACCTAACCGATCTGCACAAGTCCCTCATGCGATCTGGACACAACTCCTGCACGAGTGGTGCAGATGTTTTGTTTTTATGCTTTCAAAACGGAGCGATTGAACAGGACAGGAAACAAAACCAAAATCACCGAAGAACGACAGAGGGAGTGGGAGTGCAACACGTCATAAGGGAGAGGGACTCGGATTTAACGGATGACAAAAACGCTATTGATGTTTTAAGTAGGTAAAGAAAGATAAAGATAAAGATTAGGTATATACCCAATTTATAGAATATTTGGTATTCAAATAGAATATTTTCAATTTATAGAATATACCCAATTTATTAGGTATATGCCCAATAGAATATTAGATATATACCCAATCTATTAGGTATTACTCAAATAGAATATTAGGCATATGCGCAATCCCATTTTTGCATGCGGGTTCTTATGTCGTCCACATGCAAAAATAAAAATCGAAAAAAATAAAAATCTCAAAAACAATCAAAACCCTAGCTCGCCATGGCGCCGGCGGCAGCGGATCGGGCCACCTCGTCAGCGGCGTCGGCGGCGCTGCCGCTCCCGATCACCTCCCACGTGCTCCCGACCACCTCCTTGTCAGCCGCAGTGCCGCTCGAGGTCACCTCCGCTTGCCGCCCGTGCACTCCCGGTCATTTCCTTGTCGACAGCGTCACTGCTCAAGGTCACTGCTCGCTCCCGGCCGCCGCCCACACGCTCCTGGCCGAGTCCTCGTCGGCGGCGGCACCGCTCGTTGTTGCCACCTCTCGCCACTTGCTCTTGGCCGAGTCCTCGTTAGTGACGGAGCCGCTTGAGGTCGCCACTGCCCGCCACCTACTCCCGGCCGCCGCCCGCGCGCTCTCTGCCGTGTCCTCATTGGTGGCGACGACGCTCGAGGCCGCCGCTGCCCACCACCCGCCTCCCGCGTGCTACCGGCCACCTCTTCGTCGGCAGCGGCGGCGCTTGAGGTCACCGCTGCTCGCCACCGCCAAGAGGAAAGGAGAGGAAGAGAGTGAGAGGAGAGGAGAGGAGAGGAGAGGAAGAGAGTGAGAGGAGAGGAGAGTATAGAAAGAGAGAGAGGCGAGGAGAAGGGAAAAATAATATCAAGAGAAGAGAGGAGAGGAAGAGAGAGAGAGGAAAGGAGGTGAAAAAAAATTGAAGTGTTGAGAGGGAAAAGTGTCACACCCCGCCCCTGCGCCACTGTACCAATGGCACCGAGGAGGACGTGCCGCAGGAGAACGACGAACCGCTTTCCCACGGAACCGCAAAACAGGTACCAGTCCCAAGATAATGATGCTGGTCCCAGCGGTAACATGATGAATCAACGCAAGATTTAAATACAATATACCTTTACGTTGCAGCTTCGGGTAATCCCTAAGTTGCAACCTCCAATCAGAGTCAGCAGCAGCGAAACTTAGCGAAGCTAGGACACCAAATCCACCGGCAGTGGTTTGGGTTTAGGGACGAAACTTCAACCTTCATCTTTTTCCTGAACTTAAGCCAAGAGAAGAAAAACAACAACAATGGGGAATTGAGTACTTTCGTACTCAACAAGCCACTAGGAAATGTGTACATGCAAGCTTCACAGAAGGGCTAAGTTTGTTTAGCAAAACATTTTAAAACACTTTTCTTTAAAAATCTAAGTGTAGGTTTTCAAAATATCTTGCCTTTTCGGAGAGAGGCGTCTCACCTCAATCCGTCCACGAGTTGCTTTGCAACAACTCGAGCGGGAAAGTCAAACTTTAGCGTTCATACCACTTTCTCCTTTATTAGTTTCTTTTCACTTTCCAAAACATAAACCAACACTCTCTCCATCAATCATCCGTTAACCAAGTCTCAAGGTTAACAACTCCGGATCTGGTCCTCTCGACCTGCCAACCCAAACTCGGCCATCTCGGCCCCTAAACCGGCCCTCTCGGCCCTATGGTGCCAGACGACACCCCAGGTCACACAGGCCTGTTCCCAACCACGAAGGCTGGCCGTCCGTCACAAAGAAGGACTCTGGTAACGGTTCCCATCCCACAAACCAATTTATTAAATAAGTTTTAAAAACAAATCTACGCTATGGGAATCACCTCACATTCGCCCTTGACCGTGGGTATGGCTGTTTGTAACGCCCGTTTTGTCGCGGCGTTAGCGGGAAAACTAATCTGCTAAAAACCCTATTTGCGAAAGTTTGCTCTTCGGTTGAGTCTTGTCGTGTGCCAAGGTCTCGTGTTTCCCCTCTCACTTCAATCCCGGAGAAAACCGCGAAATCGGATTTCAAATCCGAGCCCTAATCCTCCCAAAACCAAACCCTCAGAAAAAGTCTGGTTTACCTCCCTTGACCCGGGCTGTTTCCCCTTCCCGGCCTACTTCCCTCTCCCTCCCCTCCTTGGGCCGCCGCCCGGCCCAGCCCTCGGCCTCCTTCTTTCCCTGGGCCGTCGCCCGGCCCAGCTCCCTCCCGCGTGCCGTCCCGGCCCGGTCCGCGCCTGCCCGGCCGCCTCCTTTCCCCGCTGGGCCGCGCCAGGCCGCTCGGCCCGGTCCGCGCCCGAGCCGGTCCGTATCTCTCTCCCTCTCTCTTCCTCTCTCTCCCGTTCCCCGTTTCTTCTCTCTCCCGAAGCTTTCTCCCGCCGGCGCCGTTCCGTCCCGCCGCTGCTACCGCCGCTGGTCCCCCGCCTCGGCCCCGCCGCTGCGCTGCGCGCGCATGCCGCCAAGGCGCCGAGCGCGCGCCCCCTCCCCTCTCCGCTCTTCTCCTACCCGAATCGGCAAGGGGGCAAGGCCTCTTTTCCCCCCTTTTTCTTTTTCCCCGACGACGACCGCCGCCGACGTCACTGTTAACGACGAAATTTGGTAAATCATGCATTGGATTCAGAGTTAAAGCCGAAGCCGATTGGAGGAGATAAGCGATTACAGAAAACAGAGTATGAATCGGCTGCAAGCCAAATCGGCTACGGTGTGCATCGGCTGAAACAGAATCGGACAAGGATAGCCGATGTAGCCGATTCCGATGAGGAGATGGCAGGATCATTGTCGGGTTCGGTTGGTGTGCTTCATGAGGATTGCCACGTCGGATTGAGTCCGAAGAAGGCAATTGTATCTATTAATTAGGATATTTGTTAGTTTCCTTTTATCTTTAGGAAAGTTTCTTTCTTGTCCTACAAGGACTAGTATCTCCCCATGGGTATAAATATGTACACCCGGGGTTATTGTAATCTATCAACTCTCGATCAATACAATTCGGCGCATCGCCACCTTTTACTCTGTTACGGTTTTTTATCAACCGGCGGAATTTGGCACCTGACGCGGGGCTGCATCGGCTGTCGATCTCCGGCGAAGGGGTAAGTCCAATGTTCCGTCGGTTCAGGCAATTGTATCATCTACGTCGGCGTCGTTCAAGGCTGCATCAGTACATTCGATCTCTTGGATTGCTCTGGTTTGGATGATATATTTGCCTGGCTATTTATCATATGTCTTCTGTTAATCTAGTATTAGCATCTCGATTTAGCTTTATCGGCTGCTTCTCGTTTTAGGGTTTCTGCCGGTATCGACTAAATCGTCTTGCTAGATTAGATTAGCTTAGGCATCTACCACCCTGAAAATCAGTCAAGGGCTTGATCATCTAGATACCGTGTTTCTTTACATACTTAGTGCTGCATCAGTTGAGTTTGACCTACTAAGTCGTGCTTAGAACCATGGATCTCTAGCCTGCTTTTTGATTGCCGATAAGGGTTTCATCGGGGTTTCAGCCGATGAGTTATCTGGACGTTGCATCGGCTTATAAGGATTGCATATAAGTTGAATTTAGCCGATGACAACAAAGGTTTCACTGTTTAATCTAATCTTGTGGATTTTATGGCATTGGATCTATGTTAGATTCACTTCATCGGCTATGCTATGAATATATATAATCTCTCTCTTGAGGTGTTTTTAGACATAAGTGATTTATACTGTCTCGGCGCCCTGTCCGATCTATCCCAATCACTTGGTTTAAATATATTTTGAGATTTAGATTATGTATCATTGATATCTACAGCCGATCGAGTATGTCTAACTTTCGTTTCACTTTATCAAGTCATTGCCGATCTAATGCATATTATCATCAGCCGATTGTCTCTTTGTCAAGTGTCAGAATCTACATTGAACACATAGCCGATAGCTCAAAACCCTATCGCTATCGGCTGTTATCAGGATCGGCTGGAATTACTACATCGGCTATGTTGGCCGATCGGTTCTTTGATCTGTCGTTTGTATATCTTGTCAGTTGCAGGATCAAACTGACTGGCACGCCTCGCATCTCACCAAGATTTGGACCTGCACTGGAGCTAAGCAGATCTCCCAGGCCAGTGTGTGTTTTTTGCCATCAACAGTCACCCTGCTCGCGCCGCTTTGGCCGCTTGCGCCGGTCCCCCGCTCTCCGCCTCTCGGCCGCACCGCCTCTCCCTGGCCCAAAATCGGCATTTCCCCCCCCGAAACCGACCTATGCCCTCTAAAAATCCCCCTTGCCCCCGGCCGCCATTGCCGCCCCGGAGCTCGCCCCCCCTTTCCAACCGTCGCGTCGCCGCTCCTCCGTCCGCCGCCGCGAGAAGAGGAGCCGGCGCCCTCGTCCTCTTCCCCGGCCCGGGTTCGTGCCGCCTCGCCCGCGCCCGCGCCCGCGCCCGCGCCGTCGGCCTCCGGCTTGCCGCCCCGCCGCGGTAAACCTCCTCTCCTCTCCCCCTCCCCTTTTCCCCTCGCGTTTTAGGCCGCTAGGAAGGCCGTAGAGCCCCTCCCGGGCGCCGCCGTGGCCGTCGCCCTCTTCTCCGCCCACTCCCCGAGCCGCTGCTCCGCCGTCGCACCGCGCCGTCGCCAGCCGCCGTCGTCTCCCCGCGGTCCGATCCGAGCCGACGGATCGAATCCCCTCGCTCCCCTCTTGCTCCGGCGCCACTCCCCGTCGCCGGCCTCGCATCGCGCCGCTCGGAACACCCCCTCCGCCGTCGCCGCCGTCGCCCGGCGCCCTCTCCCCTTTCTTTTGCCCGGCCGGCCTACGTGGCCGCCACGAGGCGCCACGCAAGCGCCAGCCGGCGCCTCCGTCTTTCCCCTCCGTGCGCTCGGTCTGCGTAGACCGCGCCGCTGCCAGGCGGGCCCCGCCCTAGCACCCGCGTGGTGGTCGCGGTCCACCGGATCGGCCACCCGCGTAGGCCGCGGCCTGCACCGGCCCATCGGCCCCCTCCTCTCACTCGGCCCAGTCGGCCCCGTGCCCGCGTCGGCCACCCGGCCTCGCTCCGCATCGGCCACTCGGCCTCCTCCCCCTTGGGCCATCGGCCCGAGTCCCTCGGTCCGGTCCGTCGGCCTCGTTGACTGGACCAGGCCGCGCCACCAGGCCGCGCGCCGCTCGACCGCTAGGCCCATCGGCCAACCCTCGCGCACCGATCGGCCGTGGGCCAATTCTTTTGGGCCATCGGCCGGTCCATCGGTCCCCTTGGCCCAACGGCCTCCCTTGCTCGGCCTAGGCCGATTCCCTTCGGGCCGCCGGCCCAATTAATTCGGCCGCGCCCGTTCTATTCTTTTGGGCTGCCCTTAGCCGCCCAAAATAAAGTCCAATTTCAGCCCCTCCTTCTTTTCTTTTTCCAGGGAATTATTAATTAATTATTAATTCCTTTTCTTTATTCCAGAAAATCCTTTAATCTTCGGAAATTCATATCTTTTCAACCGTTCGTCCGATTAACTCCGTTCCACTTCCAAAATTCCTCAAAAATCGAGATCTATCCAATGGCACGCTTAGTGGTCTTTAATAGGGCTTCTTTTTATCGCTTTGTTGAGTCGTCTCGTTTCGCGTGTAGTCTCGGAGCCCGAAGACCCGCAGTGCGCGGATTTCGAGGAAGAAGCTCAAGATCTCGAGCAAGGCAAGTCACCTTTGATCAATTGAACCTATAATTTAAATTAAGTATTTTGATTCCGCAAACTATGCATTACTTAGGTTACACTTGGCACTTGGCCTCGGTTTGCAATACAACCGGCAGGCCCTACCCATTTGCTGCATTCACCTTCCTTGATATTTGAATACCCTAACACCCTTGTCACCCCTCAGGTGATGCCTCGGTATCCGTACCTCGCGTACGAATATCGAGACTCCCCTCAAACTTTAAAATTGATCACCTGGGTAAAACTTGAGTTTACAAAATGCTTGGAAAACCCGACACTTGGGTCGGTGTCTTGAAAACTAAAGTGAGTTTCTAAAACTCGCGGTACGGGAGACGTACTGGAGGTACGGTCTGCTCGTTCTCGCTCTAAGGACCGATTCCTTGGGAATTACATCCAAGCATATGTCAAGTACGACCACATGGGTGATATGGGACGCCCCTGGCTGAGTAATTAGCTAGGCCAGGGAAATCTTGATGCCAAGGGACAAGTGGATTCGCCGGGGTGGTGTCGGGGAGGACCCCTGGGCTTCCTGGCACAGTATGGTCTGGGACCTAACCTGGTGTTGGTCCGTGGGACCCCTCCCGTTGGCATAAGATGACCCTGAGTCGGCTTTCGAAATGCCTTGTCGTGAAAGCCTCAAGGTCGCCAGACGTGACCGAGGGTCGCGGGCTGGGTGATTCGGGGTTAGTAACGTCGTGTGGGTAAAGTGTACCCCCTCTGCAGAGGTTAATAACTGTTCGAACAGCCGTGCCCATGGTCATGGGCGGATGTGAGGTGATTCCTTAGCGTAGTTTTATTGGACACCTTGTGAACTGCTGCTGGTGTGAGGTTTTCCGTTCCGTGCTTGGTTTAAGGCTGTTGAAGCAGCCGGAGTCGGTGACGATTGGCAGGGAGCCTCTCGTACCGATGTGTTGACTTGTGGCTGTTGAAGCAGCCGGAGTCGGTGACGATGGGCAGGGAGCCTCTCGTACTGGCATGTGTGAGTTGTGGCTGTTGGAGCAGTCGGAGTCGGTGAACGATTGGCCGGGAGCCTCTCGTGCCGACAAGAATCAATCGATACAATCTCACTGCTCCGGCCGGATGAGACGCACTTTCTCATCCGTGTCGTTGAGAAGCACTTACTTAGATGTTTCTAAGGTCTTGAACTAAAATCAATTGTGAAAAATAACTGGCTTTCCCTTGAAGCTTGCATTAAACACTTAATTCCCCTGACTTGCTGAGTACTCCTGTACTCACTCTTGCTCTATATAATTAAACCCCCCCCAAGTTCCCGAAGACGAAGAGGTGGACCCTACTGATGAAGAGTTCTTCCAGGAGCAAGCCGACTTCGAGCAGTAGTAGGGTTTCGGCCTTCCCCAAGGCTTTGCTTGTGGCTTAGGGCTAGTCTCCGCTTTCCGCTTCCGCCTTTTTGTAATGCTGTTGTGAACTCGGGTTCTGTCCGCAGTTCCAACCTTGGTTGTAATCCTACTCTTAATAAAGGGACCGCTGTTGTTGTGATATTCAGTCTTCCTGTTGTACCAGCGCTATTTCCTGGGACTGGTACAGGCATACAGGTCAATCTGGACCGCTCTATCCCGGTCTCCGCCCGGGGCCAGTTTGGGGCGTGACACTGTTCGAACAGTTCAAATAAACCTCTGCAGAGTCTGTACGCTTTTCCCACAAGACACGAAGCTTACACCGATACTGGCCGGTACCGGAAGTTCGTGACAAAGCCTTTCCCTAACCAAATCATAAATGTCCCGTGTCCCACAGATGGGTGGAATCTCTCCACCAAGCATCAGGCCAAGTTTCAAGCCCTCATCTACTCAGGCCCCACCGTATGGACCCCCGACACATCCCCACTGCAGGAGATTGCCGTAAACTCCACCATACTGGTGCTACTCACCTGCTAACATGCTAGACATCAATGTTTTAGCTAGTTACTCATCTAGGGGCATCCCATTCTACCCATGTGGTCGTACTGTGAGATGCTCGGATATAAAACCCAAAGGAATCGGTCCTTATGCGCGACTACGAAACCAAACCACACAGGAGAGGATTCGCACCGCAAGTTTTCTCCCATAAAACCTTTTCATTTTCAAAGTCACCGACTCCCCGAGTCGTTTTTTATAAACCTTTCACAACCCAAGTTTTTCACATCGATAACTATATATAAACCTGACATAAACAAATGGTGCAAAAAGGATACCTACGCTCAGAGAGCGCAAGTATCGAGGTACTGTTGTGGTGGAGCGACAAGGGTTAAGTTTACCAAGTTCCTACGGAAAATAATGCAACTACATAGGTTGGTCCGTCGGTCGTGTGCTCGTAGACCGATGGCCGATCAAAATAATTGTGTACGCTAAACATGCAAATTTGCAATCAACACATTTTATAAACTAGGAGCAATATGATCGAAGAGTGGCTTGCCTTATTGTTGGTCTTCAAATCTTCGAGAAAATCCGCGTCCGGTGCAACTCCGAAACGTCCACTACGCGATCGAAAAGAGAAAAACATCCAAAACCCTATAAAGCAGATAATAACTATTATAAATTAATTGTGCCATTGGATAGATCACATTTCTAGAGAAATTATGGAAGTGAAACGGAGTGAATCGGACTTACGGTGGAGGAGATATGAATTTTGGAAGATCAATGGATTTTCTGAAATATAGAAGTGAATTTATTAAATTGGAGAGGAATATTCCCAAGAATATTCCTTGGCTGTGATGTTAAGAGGGACGAATCATGGACTTCATTTTGGGAAGGCTTGGGCTTTAGCCCAGAGATGAAGGAGGGATTCAATATAGACTTCTAGGGATTAGTTTGAGGTGTAGAGGGATGTAAACGGAACTTTTATGGAGAAGGGGGCTGGTGGATGGGTTTCGGCCCGAAGGATGTAACATGGACTTTTAGGGGTCCATTCTTGGGCTCGGCCCGAGGAACAAAAGGGATGAAACATGGACTTGTGGATAGGTTGCAAGACCGGTTGGCCTAGTGAGGTAGGGGAGGATTTGTAGACTTTTTGGCGGACTTTATGGGCTTCGGCCCGACAAAGAAGAGGGACGTGATGTAGACTTTTTCCGAGTCTTTGGGTCCGCAGGGAGAGAGTCAAAACAGTGGGGCCCACCGGCGGGTCCCATCTCTTTTTCTTTTTCTTTTCTTCTTTTTCTTCTCCTCTCTCCTTATCCTCTTCTTCCTTTCTCTTTCCTTCTTTCCTTCCTTCTCTCTTTTTCTTGCTCTGCTGCCAGGAGACAAAGGCCGGGAGGGAGGGGCGCTGGCCGGGCGAAGGCGCGGCAAGGGCGGCAGAGCGGCGCGGCGCACTGGCACGGCTCGGCGCGAGGCTGGCGGCCGGGCGGCGGCGGCCGCGCGGGGATGGCAGTGTGCGGCGCGCGGCTAGGAGGCGGCTCGCACGGCGCGGGCGGCGGCGCGCGTGCGGCGCGGGCGCGGCTGGGAGGCCGGGGGCGGCGGCCGGGCTGCAGAAGGCCGGTGGCGCGGCCGGGCAGCGGGGCGCTGGCGCCGGCTCGGGCAGCGGCCACGGCTGCGGCGCGACGCGGCGAGGACGACGGGTGCGGCTGGCGCGGCGTCGGCCGGCGGCTGGGCGGCGCGGCACGGCGCCGGCCACGGCGCTCGGCAGGGAGGCCGGCAAAAGGGGAGGGGCTCGGCAGGGGAGGGCGACGGCTTGGCCTGGGCGGCCAGTGATGGCGCCGACTCGGCCGGTCGTGGTGACGGCGACAGTGAGCGAGAAGGACGGCTTTTATAGCCGTCGCGGCCGGCGGATGACGACGAAGGCTGCTCTGCCGAGCGGGGCCGAATGCTCTGTTCGGCTGACGCCAATGGTAGGGCCGCACAGGGGTGAGGACGGTGGACGGTGGTCGATGGAGGACGGCGTGGATTCGGCGTTTGCTTTCGGTGTGGACGCTTGGCTCAAAGCTTCCTTGGCTTGGTGCAACGGTGCACTGGGCAGGGAGCAACGACGAGGTTGCTATAGAGAAGCCTCTCTCTGTTGTTTCCTGACTTGCTCGGCGAGCGGCGCGGAGCGGTGCCTAACTTCAACGAAGAAGACGGAGACAATGCCAAACTCTCGCTGTGCGCTGGCAGGACGATGCCTAACCGTCGGTTTTGCAGGGAGCTTAGGAAAAAGAATAGGGGCAGAGAAATGTGGTTGAACAAGTGTTGGGTGAACCTAATTAACTTGCCTGACTTAATGAAAGTGCAAAGAACTCCGGGTGCAGGAAAAAGGACAGATAATCGCCGGGCGGTAAAATTCCAAAAATATTTTGGAGTATTTGGACGGGAAAGAAAATGACTGTCGATACGTGCACAGAAATATTGATTTTAATATGCACACGTATAGGAAATATTGGTCAGGGGGTCGATGTCTAAAAAATAAATATTTTTAGACTCTCTGGATGGAAAGGAGATTATTTGACGACACGGTTAAAATCCCGAAATTGAAATTTCAACCGTACCAATTTTTGAAAAGGTTCAGGAGTGGAAATTCGAACTACAAAATTCGAATAATGGAAATTAATTTTGGGAGATGATTTTCTCGATCAAGATTCTGGGTTCACAAGGGAAAGAGATTTTTGGCACAAAATCCTAAATACACTCAAAGAACCAAATTTTTGAGAATAGGATTTTTAAATAAAATAGATTTTTCGACGGGGCGAAAATCGGGGCGTTACAAAAAGACAAAGGAGGAGAGAAAAAATTTATTAAGGAGAGGGAGGGTATTTTTGCATGCGGACTACTTAAAGGCCAGCATGCAAAAATGGAAAATGTATGAATTACCCTTCTGAACTATCGTGGTCGACCGAATTACCCACCTGAATCACAAAACCGGACATTTTAAACCCTGAATTGTCTATACCGGACGAATAACCCCCCTCAACTCAATCCAGAACGCTTTTGTCCTATGTGGCATACGCGTGGCAATCCAGTCAGTATTTTCTTTTTCAAAAGTGGTGGGGACCACATGTCATACTCTCTCACCTATCTCTTTCTCCTCTTCCCTTCTCTTTCTTTCTCGGGCACCATCAGGAGCGGTGACCCTGTGGCCGGTGGCGGGCATGGCGGGGGTGCTGGAGGTGGCGGCATCACTGGGAGGGCGTGGCGTGGCAGGCGAAGTGGTGCGTCGAGGAGGGTGCAGTGCGACGAGCGGAGGGTTGCGCTTGAGCTTGTTGCGCTGCTACAACACCCTGCTGCCGGCGACAGTAGGGCCTTTCCACCATGAGGAGAGAAGGATGAGAGAGAGGGGGAGAGGAGCTCGGGTAGTCAGCGATGGAGGTGGAGGCAGAGGCGGAGCGAGCTGATTCCCCCAAATTTGGCCGTCGCCACCCTCTTCTCCCCTTTGGCCGCCTGCGAGAAGCTTGGGCAGAGGCGGGTCGCACGGCGGAGTCGGGTAAAGCTCGCCCAGGCAGCCGACGGCAAAGGTCCTCTCGCTCCTCTCCTTCTTCCTTCTTGCAGGCTCCGCCGGTGTGCGACGGCGATGGGCGGGTGGTGGAGTTCTCTGCCGCCGGGATGGGGCTGGAGGGCGCCGTCCCCGAGGACACCGTCGGGAAGCTGGCATGGCTGCGGTCGTTGGAACTTCCCGGGCAAGCTCCGCTGGCCACCCAAGCACGTGTGTGTGAGAGAGTAGGGGCTAGGGAGAGGTTGGTTGAGGCAGAGGGATGACTTGGAGACTAGCCGCCGCTAGCCTCTCTGCCACGCCCGCTGCCCGCCACGTCCCGGCCACGCTCGCTGTCGGCCACTAGTTTGCTGCTCCTGACGATGCCCGAGAGAGATGCTTGAGAGAGAGAAGAGAAGAGGGAAAGAGGAGAAAGAGAGGAGACAGTATGACAGGTGGGCCCCACCATTTTTAGAAAGAAAACGCTGACTGGATTGTTATGCATACGCTACGTAGGACAAAATCGCTCCGGATTGGGTCGAGAGGGGTTATTCCTCTGATATAGACAATTCAAGGTTTAAAATGTCCGGTTTTGTGGTTCAGGGGGTATTTCGGTCGACCACAATAGTTTAGGGGGTAATTCGTACTTTTTTCTATAAAAATCTATTTTCGCATGTGGCCTCTAAGTGGTCCGTATGTAAAAATAGACTTAGCGTGCGGCCCCCTTAAGAGGCCCGTCTTCGAAAATAGATTTTTGTATGTGGGCCTCTTAAAGAGCCGTATGCAAAAATAAAGGTCGATTTTGTAGACGCGAGCAGTTATGTTCGCTTATAATTTATAGGGGTCCTCGTAGAGAAAAATTATTTATGTAGTACTAGTGTATAGTATATATATTGGTGCAACCTCACACTAATCCATAATATTAGCGTCTCAACCAATCAAATCAAACGCGGCAGCAAATGCTAATCTGAAGAATTATTGGCTATACAATGAAACGTGCATTTAGTTCAGTATATATGGATCTTTAATTCTTAATCCTGGATTTGTTCTAACTAATTACTACTCCGTATTTACTGTCCTATACAGTCCAAGTTTATTGGGACGCAAGGAGCATGCATGCATCGTCAAGCCAGATACATAATGGCATGGATACCACCAGCAGCCAGGGCTGCTGGCAACTAATTTGATATGTCTAACCCACTCATGTCTCAGCAGTTGAATACAATCTTATTATTTCAGCGGTTCACTCAGTCATAGTTCAGTAGACGTCGATAACGGCTGTCGGTTGGCAGAGTTAGAAGAAAATGGCAAAGATGCTCCTGAAAACAATGTAGCGTAGGACAGTATCACCTGATGAGATGGGTATACAAACTGAGACCGATGCTGTGAATTATACTCGCCTGTGACTTTTGAGTTCTTCGCGGGTAGTTCAGATCCCAACGCCTCTCATTCTTACAGGATGTTTTTATGGTTTTTCTATTAGCACGTCTGTCTGAGATGTATGGAGCTCTTGGTTTCTTGCCTCCAAATGCATGCACCTATGTATTACTGTTGGAATGTGACTGACTGAATTTATAGCACAATGGTTGCTGGTCAATTATCATTTTCCTAAAGCCAAGAATTTATTCTGCACCAATATATAAACAGAAAGTTTTGAAGCATGCATGAGAGATCGCTGACCCGGGCTGACAAATCAAATTAAATTGATGGCTACCACAACGATAACCTTGTCTTAATGCTAGTAAGGTTATTTTTCTGACAGAATACATCAAAATATCATTAACTCTGAACAATTACTTTTTTTTTTTTGCAGGGAGTAAGTATATACCAATTACAAAACAAACTCTGAACATTTAGTAGTCAGCAATGAACACTTCTGGATTCATTTGAAGTTTTCTCTGCTTGATCAAGAATAATATTTTTCATTTGAAACGAATAAGAATGATTTTTCCACTGTGCCTGGGAACTGGGATGCCGTCCAAACGGGGAGTACAGGTGACTGCTATGCCATAAAGCAACATGGTTCTCTGGTGCTTAATATACGTTACAGGCGACCAAGAAGTGGATGCGAGGACCCTTCTTGCCATATCTCTGTGACAACGCTTCAATGGCTGCAGAAACAGGTTGTATTATCAGCCTTGAAGTAAAATGTTTACATTTCATATCTGCAGCAATGCAGTATAGTGTGTTCTTCTCTTAAAATTCATCATTTCCCAGCTGTTCTACAGTTCACATTTCTTTCTTCAACCATTAGTTCCTATCGCTGGGATTATTTCTAACACAAAATAACTAAAATTAACGTATCAGTGCAACCTCATGCTGAAAAAACAGTAGTTGGATCCAATCTCGTGTAACACCACTACAGAGTCAATATTTTCATGTGGCCGAAATCGATTTTTGCAGGCAGGTGGGTGGCTTGCCTACGCCCAGGTGTCTTCGAAGATCGAATTTTTGCATACAGGTAGAGCAACCGCATGCGAAAATCCAATTTTCGCATGCGGGCGCTTAAGCCGTCTGACTGCAAAAAGGAAAGATCACAAAAAATAAAAAATAAAAAATCCAAAAATCCAAACCCTAGCCCCGAAACCCTAGCCAGATCTGCTGCCACCTGGTCGTCGACGTCACCTGAAACCCTAGCCCACTGGATCCAATCGGGTCATCGCCATCGAGGTCATCGTCAAGGTCGAGGAGATGAAAAGTGGGAGGGGAAAAGGGGTTGCCGCTGCCACTGGATCCGCCCTGACCGAGGATGTGGCCAACAGATCCGCCCCCCCCCCCCACCGCTGTTGGATCTGCCCCGGCCGAGCCTGCGTCGCCCTTCACCCTGCCGCCCCTACTCCTTTGCCAATGGCTACGAGTCATGCACCCGCCGGCTGCTCCACTCTCACTGGATCCGCCACCTCCTGCCGATGTTGTCGGAGGCCGCCGCTTCCCGCCACTGTCTTTGGATAGGAGGGTGGAGTGGGAGAGGAGTTGGGAAAGGAGTGGCGAGTGGGAGAGGAGTGGACGGGAGGACTTGGTGGGAGAGAGAAAGGAGGGGAGAAAAAAAAGTGGGAAGAGAGATAGAGGGGCATTTTTGCATGCAGTCCTCCTAAGTGAACCACATGTGAAACTAGACCTATTTTCGCATGCGGTCCTGTTAAGAGGTCCGCCTGCGAAAATTAATTTTCACATGCGTTCTTGAAGTGCGCTCAGGGGATCGATTTTTGCATGCGAGAGCAGTTATGGTCTGCCTGTAACTAGGTCTCGTTCAAGAAAATTGATTCTATAGTGGTGTAATTGTATTACTTACCAATGATGAAGCAAGCAGCACTCTTGGCAAAACTGGATCCCGGATGCCTCTCATGCTCAGTTTTCTCCGAAAGAGCATAATCAATCCTAGCTTTGGTTTCCTAACTTGTTTCTGTGGATAGTAGTACACAAACCAGGCTCATATGTGTTGTTGTGATATGTGATATCGATATATCTCCAAAAACAGTACATCGCACAATGCCCGAATATTTTTTTTGTATATATGGACTATAGAGAGCACATTGATTGCTATATTGCTCTTGATGAGCCAAATTTTCACAGTACAGGATCGTCGTAATCAAAACTTTCAATGGAGTTCTATGAGAGAGGAAAAAATCTAGCGCACCTTTACTCTTGGCCATGACTGGCTCTGGCGTTTAACATTTAAACGAGGGGTTCAAATATATTGGCAACAAGCCAACAAGCATAAAACATATCAAATCAAGAAGATCATCTTGAAACCTGAATACAAATTGGCATAATTTCCTTGACAGATCAACAGGAACATGAATCTCGTACAGAAGTTCAGACACATGGCAACATACAAGTACCTTCAATTCAGTTTTTTGTTAAATAATTTTTACTCTCATGAATCACATCACTAGGCTGTCTGAATCTCGTCTGAATTCACTCCGATGCAAAAGACGTCTATGCCTAGTTCGCTTATAACGTCGCCAACGTGGCCGGCCACTGGCATCGCTGTATTGGACTCTATTGGTCCGTCAGTGGCGAAGCTGCTTGACGTTCAAGCGCTGGTGTCGGACGACACCGACGACTTCCAGCGAAGGCCTTATAGGTACCAAATTTTCACCGTACAAGACCCCGGTAAAAAATACGTCTGACCCCGGCAGCCTGTCCAGCATCTGTAGTTTTGGCCCATCGTTCAGCAGTCCATTAACAAATCGGCAAGTCATCAGGCACATTCAAGGTGTGCACGTTCACTCGTTCAGGCTAATAAGCCCACACTGAACCCCGAAGGCCCATTTTCTATTGCCCACGAGTCTACACAGCAGAAACCAGAAGTCCAAACATCATTGTCTCGACCCTCGACGCCTCCGATGCTACAGCTCCCATCTCGCAACCGCACCTAGGGCAGCGAGCGGCGGCGATCGACAGGAAAGGTCGCGACTCGGCGGCACCGACGCCGGCGCCCGGAACGCTCGCTGGCCGCTGGCCGCCGTGCACCGTGACATTCACATTGCTCACTTGCTCTCAGCTCTCTGAAGTCCGAACTCTGAAGTCTGAATTTGGAGATCGACAAGACATTCTCTATGTCAGGTATGTATGGCTGCAGGCTGCTTGCACATGAGCACATCAATATCTATGTACTTCAAATCTTCAATGTTTAATCAATTAATCATGTGACTAATTGGATAGGCAATCAAAGCAAATTGGATCGGTTCTTGAAAAGGAAATCACCTCCGCCCAATGATAATAACAAGAATAATGAAGGGGATATTTCAAGAACAAGAAGAGACGGCACTGCATCAAATACAAATCATACTAGTCATCGCTCTTCACGGATATCACGGCAGGAGGTAAATTTTGATGAGCTTCCATATGATCCAGCCGATAGAAGGAGAATTTCAGATTACATAGGTGACCAGCTATAGAATGATGTAAGGAGAAAGTATTTGACAAGAGGTCCTTGTAAGCCACCACCAGGGTTTAAGTTTCCAGTAACAATGATCGTCGGGTTTCCACGCCGGTGTCAACATGAATGGTTCAAAAAGTATGGTTGGCTAGAGTACAGTGAGAAGATGGATAAGTGTTTTTGTTTATATTGCTACTTGTTCAGAGATTGCAACAAGGGCCAAGGTGGGAATGATGCATTTGTAATAGATGGTTGGGATGGGTATAACAAATCTGATAGGCTTAGAGATCATGTAGGCAGCAAATGTGACAGTTTTCATAACACGGCTGTGAAAAGATGTGACAATTTATTGAAGCCCGGCCAGTCAATTGGTGAAGCCATAAACAAGCAGAGTAATATCACTAAAGAGAACCATTTGATTCGATTGAAGACAGCCATTAAAGCTGTCCGATACTTGTTGCATGAAGGCTTAGCTTTTCGTGGCCATGATGAAACAGAGGAATCTACAAATAAGGGAAACTTTCGAGAGTTAGTACAACTTTTGGCTGAGGAAAATGACAAAGTAAAGAAAGCAGTTGGAAGCGCTCCCAAAAATAATAAGATGATTTCTCCAGAAATTCAAAGGGACATTGCAAATTGTTTTGCTGAGGTAATAGAGAATTTCAGCATACTATTTTGTTTGTAATTTATGTTCTCTCATTTATATAAAGAAACTAATGGTTAGCCATATTTTTGCAGATCATTGTGAAATCTATCATTGAAGAAATAGGTGGGGATGTGTTTTGCCTATTAGTAGATGAATCAGCTGATGTTTCTGGCAAGGAACAAATGGCAGTTGTCTTACGGTATGTTGACAAACTTGGGGAAATAAAGAAGAGACTTATTGATGTTGTTCATGTGCAAGAGACATCAGCTTCATGTCTGAAATCGAACATTGATAATTTATTTGCTAAGTATGGCTTGAGCATAAAACAAATTAGAGGACAAGGTTACGATGGGGCCAGCAACATGAGAGGTGAGTTCAATAGATTAAGAGCTTTAATCATGAGAGAAAACAACTCAGCCCATTATATACATTGCTTTGCTCATCAGCTACAGTTGGTCATTGTAGCAGTGGCTAAAAAGAACGATGATGCTAGTGATTTCTTTGACATGATATCCCTTTTGCTTACTGTGGCTGGAGCTTCTTGCAAACGTAAAGATATGATTCGAGAAAAGCAACAAGAGAGAGTTAGAAAAGCCATTGGAAGTGGACAGCTACATAGTGGAACTGGGTTGAATCAAGAGCAGTCCCTTCAAAGAGCCGGAGACACACGTTGGGGTTCTCATTATAAAACACTCAACAGCGTAAGCAATCTGTTTCCAGAAGTTATTGAAGTTCTCCAATATGTCGAAAAGGAAGGTCCAAATGATGCAAAGAGACGGCAAGCTCATGGTCTTCTAGACTACCTTAAGGATTTTGACTTTGTGTTCCACTTGCACTTAATGATGCTTATTTTAGGACATGCAAATTGTTTGTCACTGTCCTTGCAGCGAAAAGATAAAGATATTTTGGAGGCCATGTTGGAGGTGAAGTTAACCAAGCAGAAATTTCAGCAAATTAGAGATGATGGTTGGGATTCTTTGTTGCAGGATGTCCAGTCATTTTGTGAAAAACATGGCATTCCCAAGTTGGATATGGATGAGGAATATATTGATCGTCATAGGCCAAGAAAGAAGACCAACCGGACCAACTATCAGCATTACAAATATGATTGCTTCAATCCAATTATTGACTTGCAACTTGCAGAGTTCAATGATCGTTTCAATGAGGCAAACTCTCAATTGCTCACTCAGATTGCTGCTTTCAATCCCAAGAATTCTTTTGAGGCTTTCAAATTTGAGAGTTTAATGGAGTTGGCAAAGTCATATCCTGATGATTTCGATTCAACACAACTAAGGGATTTTGGTCGTGAGCTTAATATTTATATTGACAATGTGAAAGCTGATGAAAGATTTGCCAACTTGAACACTATTTCTGAGCTTGCTAAGTTGATGGTGGGTACAAACAAGCATCTGGGTTTTCCTTTGGTGTATCGACTTCTCAAGCTAGTACTAGTTCTTCCAGTTGCAACTGCATCAGTTGAGAGGTGCTTTTCAGCAATGAAATTTGTGAAGACAATACTACGGAATCGTATTGGAGATGGATTCTTGAATGATTGTATCGTATGCTTCGTGGAACAAGAATTTCTAGCCACAATTCCAATTGATGATGTGATCACTCGCTTTCACAAGATGGAGGACCATAACCGCAAAGGGAACCTATAGGAGGTAACTAATGTTGTGTAAACTTATTTTGCTATTATTTACCGGTCGCTATAGTGCTATTTTATATTTTTCGATGTAATGTATGTTAGTGTATTATTGCAACCGTAAAGTTAGTATTATTATGGGTTTGTCCCGACCCCAGTGACAAAAAATCCTGGCTTCGCCCCTATGGTCCGTGAATTGAAAACAAACGTAAATATTGTTTTATGAACTAGAGACCTCTAACTCTAATACTATATTGAGTTGCATACTCGTATATACCAACCAGTTCAACCCTAAGTTGATGGGAAGATATTGCAATTCACTTTGTTGGTGCTCAACCAGGAGGCAAAGCTAGGGAGGCAAAGCTCTAGGAGGGTTTCCGGCCGGCTGTGCCCAAGCTTTGCTGGTGCTCAATCTTCTTCGTCCACTGCAATCTTTCATACAAAGGTTGATGCCCAGAACTATATTTGATGACCTCCGTTTCTCTCTATTACAACAGCACAACGACTGTAGAAGCAGTTTACAATATCAGCCTCTCATACTCAGTTTCCTGATGCCTCTCATATTCAGTTTTCCCACTGTGCATGATTAGTTCTGCCTTGGCTTCTATGGATAGTAGTAGCAAATAACCATGTTAATCTATGTTGTGTGATGGTTACATCATGCATAGTTCAGATCTTCTGTTATATATAGCACTATATATATATATGCAGAGCACATGGATTGAGGTATTTATCTTATGAACCAAATTGCCACATTACAGAGTGGTAGTTATCACATTCACTACAATTTATGAGCTTAAAAGCCAGACTTATTTTCAGTTTCGGTCATAACTGAAGCTGGCCTTCAAAATTTAATCGAGGATTTCAACTATCACACCTCATCGTACGTATTGATTCGACTATATTGGCGCCCATCATCAAACAAATCAAGAAGATCATGTGGACCTGAGTAGAAATTGGCATCCTTGACAAATCAAGCAGAACAGCATGAAACACGTACATTTCAGAGATATCTGAGTATACTGACTATACTGTGCGGTTTTCATGAAAACCGACATTCCCGACGCAACCCCAGATATGTTTCCGTTGAAAAATTCGGTGCACTTTTGATCCAGTTGGCTAGAGCGTGCATTCGATCCAGATAGTTTTTCAATTTTCTCTCTTTTTTCCCTAATTCATTCTCCAGTCTGAATTTCGAACGATTCCGTTCAGTTATTTCGAGCAGATTTTGTTGGCCGGCAATCGGAACTCTGGGATTCAAATTCAACTTTTGTTTTTTTTTTGAATTTTGACAGTTATCGAACGGTTTTCATGAATCACTACTACAGAAATGATTTTTGCAGACGGGCGGATTCGATCTTCGCATGCGGTTGGCCGGGCCGCATGCGCGAAAAGGTCTGCGAAGATCACCATTTGCGCATGCGGCCGGTCTAGCCGCATGCGAAGAGCGATCTTCGCATGCGGTCACTTATGACGGCCGCATGCGAAAATCGATCTTCGCATGCGGCCGATATAAGCAGCCGCATACGAAGATAGATTTTCGCATGCAGTCCAATTAAGTGGACCGTTTGGGAAAACAAATTTTTCAACAGCAAAATTAATATTCTATCGTATTTGATATTATATTTCGTATGATTTATTATCGTATTTTCGAATAGACGCATATGAGATAGTCGGATTGATGATATTACTGTAACAAATATCAAATACATAACCATAAATTCAAACGTTGTTTACATATGAAGCATATATTACAAATACCACAACTGTTTCATCACATATATAATTAGTGTACATCTCATTGCATTTGTTCTTTCTCCCACTCTCTGAGAGGTTGAAATTTGTCTTCCAATGCGAGTTTACTCTGGTTGTCGTAGAAGAGACCTCTTGCGTTGCAGACATCACGATGGATGAATCGGCAGAGGTCAGCGCACACGTTCCAGATAGTCGTGTCGTCGAATCGTTGTGCAACTGTTGACGACGGATTTTGGTAATCGACTTGGAAAGGGAAGAGGAAACCGAAGCAGAGAAGAAGGATTGAGTTGGAGTCGGACCAGGCTTTGTATCGGACTCGGTAACCGTATCGGACTAGGGAGTGTTGCTATAAAGGGCATATCGGCCGATACGGATTTGGTTTGGTCGTGGGCCGATGCAGGTTGTGAGTTGACAGTGTCAACGTGGGCTTGGTCTGGGCTCGAAGTAAGCTTCAAGGAAGTTGCCGAATAGAGATAAAGCTCGGTTTTAGGCAATTGTATCTTGTAAATTAGGTAGTTTAGATCTAATCTGTGGCTAGAGTCTGCCGCAAAAACTTGTTTGTTAGTTGTAGATAAGATCGTGCCCTACAAGGGTTCTGTTGTAACCTCGGGTATAAATATCCCGATAGTTTGTACATGTAGTCTCTCTCGAATCAATCACAAAAAACCAGTTCAATCTACTTTCGGCGCATCGCCAACCCTCGCAAGAGGTCTTCTTCAGCGAGTTCTTGCTTCCTCCGAGCAGAGGTAAGAACTCGTTCCCGACGATCTGCATCGTCGGGGCTAGCGTGTCGCTTTAGACACGTTAAGCCTCGATGATGTGATCGTCGATTATCATGTCTTGGATAATTTTGACGAGTGTCTCGATTAAGCCTTGCCAGCGGTTTACTCGTTTTAGGGTTTATTGCCGACAATGGTTTAATTCTCATGCTTGGCTAGATTATTCAATGCATCTGTCATCCCCAAAAGCAATCGACGGCCTGATTTTCTTTGTGTTAAGTCTCAATTCATACTCTGAGTTGCTATCGACCTTAGTCCTGTTTTGAGATCTAACACAAAGCCTGTTTTCGGTTGTAATTAAGGATAGTACCGGGATTTTAGCCGGTCTTACCTAGCATATGTAATTGCTTTATATTACTTGCATATGTTTGCCGCTTATATGTGCGGATCGATGAGTATAAATGTGTTGATCATGAAGTAATCTTAAGATCTCTTTCTGGTTGATGTATTTATACTGGCCGATTGGCTTATATAAGGTTGCACTAGAGTACTAGCTGGTGTAGTTGTCTTAGTCATTCTTATCGGCCAATATTATTAGTTGAAGCCTACATGTCAATGAAGGCCGATAAGATTAGATTCATGTCTTACATATTTTCTAAGTGAGCCGATACAGCTTTGCCCTATCGGCTGGGCTATGACAATGTGTCATCGGTCTGTTGACCGATCGGCCATTGTTTTCTGACTCGGTTCGCTTGTTTCTTGTTGATTGCAGATCAAATCAACTGGCACGCTCTACTTACGACTAGGCAAGCCATTTGGACCTGCACTGGAGCTAAGCAGATCTCCCAGGCCGCCGTGGTAACGCGGAACCCGTTTGGTTGCTGGACGGGTCGAAATTCTGCGCCAACACGCTTTTGGCACGCCCAGTGGGACCTCAAGATTCAAGATTCTCACCAGCAACAAGAACACCTCGAGATGTCGAAGCAGGCCGAGATCGTCGAGGAGAACGTCATTCCGGTGACCGCCGACCAGCTTAGCGCAGAACAAAAAGCTGAGATGGACAGTCTGGTCGCGCAGTTCCGGAATATGTACCTGCAGACATATTCCATGACTCGGCAGGGCACCTTGATTCAAAAGTCCAAGGTGGTCATGCCGAGTTCTGGAGATGGAGCTGGAACGTCGGCGGCGGCGCACGATCAAGCCGTCAAAACTGAAGACACTGCAGCGCCGACGTTGCAGGACCGAATCGACTCCGCAGTTCACTCTGCGCTAGTCAACCAGTCGGGGATCCTGGTGAACACGTTGACCAATACGGTCAAGTCGATCCTGGATGGTTCAATCCATCAGTACAAGCCTCAGGGCCCGATTTACCTGCCAGAAAATAAGTTCCCTGCTTATCGGACTTTGAGGAACGACCTGAGCACGGCTCAGCCGACAACGCCGATGCCACCTCCATCGGCGCAACCAACAACGACCCTGCCGCTGGTCCTCACCAAGCAGGCGGGAGGAAGCCCTCAGCACATCACGGAGGAGCAGTACGCTCAATGGACCAAGGGGAAGCAACCGGTGGTTGAGCCGATGCAGCAAGTTCCTGTCCATCAGCCATCGGCCGGACAACCGCAAGCCCCGGCAGTCAACAGTCCTCCGCTTCAAGCTGCATACAACGTGCCGCAAGGCTTTCAGCAGCACACCGCAGGGCAGTACGGCGCGCAGAACCTGGATCACCACTATCAACCGTACTCCCCCAGGCACTACCAAGCAGAGGGCCTCCAACAATCCTACCAGCAGGACCTCCCGCATCGGCCTGCAGGATACTGGGCTGACATGATAGCCGAAGTGATGCGAGATCAATTCGGCTTGAAGCCCAAAGAAAACTCTACAGTGTATCGGCACCCGTATCCCGAGGAATTTGACAGGGTTCCATTGCCGGGCCGATACAAGATCCCGGATTTCTCCAAGTTTTCGGGACAAGACAATGTCTCGACATATGAGCACGTCAGCCGATTCTTAGCGCAGTGCGGGGAGGCATCGGCTGTCGAGGCATTGAGGGTGAGGTTTTTCCCTCTGTCCTTATCAGGGTCTGCCTTCACATGGTTCTCTTCCTTGCCCTGCAATTCCATCAGAGGATGGATAGATCTGGAGAAGCAGTTTCATAGCTATTTCTACAATGGTGTACAAGAGATGAAGCTGTCCGATCTGACTGCCATCAGGCAGCGAATGGATGAATCGGTCCCTGAGTACATACAAAGATTCAGAGATATACGCAACAGATGTTATAGTCTCAGTCTGACCGATTCCCAGTTAGCCGACCTGGCATTTCAGGGATTGCTAGGGCCGATACGCGAGAGATTCTCCTCTCAGGAATTTGACAGCCTCGCTCAGCTGGCACAACGCGTATCGGCCCACGAGCAGCGATTCCAGGAGGCGAAGAAGTTCGCAAAAAGGGTTAACACGGTGTATCAGTACGCCTCCGACGATGAAGACGATGAAGACGCCGATGTCGACCTAGCCGAGTGGGCCCGGATGAAGAAATCAACAACCTGCCAGTGGGCCAAGAAAGGAGATAAAGAGGATAAATATGATTTCGACATCAACAAGGCTGACAAGATATTTGACCTGCTGTTGCAAGAAAAGCAGATTCAGCTGCCAGTAGGTCACGTATTGCCATCGGCCGAAGACATCAAGAAGAGGAGATATTGCAAGTGGCACAATTCCTATTCACACCATACGAATGAATGCAAGATCTTCCGGCAACAAATTCAATCGGCCATTGAGCAGGGCAGAATTAAGATCGACGATGCCAAGCGGCCGATGAAGATTGAAGGCCACCCGTTCCCAGTCAACATGGTGCGGGCGGACAGGGCCGATGGCGGTGGTCATCGGACTAGCAAGCGACCTCATCAGACCTCTGAGGGATTGATCAGAAAATATCAGCGGAGGCGGGAAGAACGAGCTCAAGACCAAGCCGATCAAGACAACTCCTACGACCCACACTGGGAGTGCGAGTTTTTTCGCTTCTGCTGGAATGAAGGGATGAGGTTGCCATCTGTCCAGGAGTGCCCTGCATGCAGTGGTACAGAAGATTCGTATCAGGGCAACTCAAGCAGACAAATGCATCGGCCGGCCAAGCAACGGAAATCTGTGTATGAAAGGCTGGGGCCGATGCATCAAGATCAGCACAGTGAAGATGAGGAGCAAGTCCAGAACCCCCAATGGTGCCCAAGTGATGTATTCACCAAGACGCAGAAACGGCGGGTTCAGAGGCTGAGGAGGAAAGAGCAAATCCAAGAACAACAAGCTGAAATACCCCATCGGCCAACCAAGACCAGAAAAGAATGGAGAATAAAGTCCACGGTGGCCAGGGCCGATGAGGGCACCTCCAATACAGCTCAGGGCAGCTCAGCTCCAAAAGGTAAGAAAACGGCATCGGCGCCGGTCAACATGGTGTTTATATTGCCGGCAGAATACAGTGTGCAGGCGGCCGATGAAGCGATGGCTGATGAGGAACAAAGTTCAGCCAGACTACGGTTGTCACCGGACCAAGCCACCTTCGACAAGCCAGTTGACGCCAGCTATAGACATCTTCGGCCGTTGTACATCAAAGGATTCATCAACGGGCGGCCGATGACGAAGATGCTGGTCGATGGCGGCGCAGCAGTCAATTTAATGCCATACACAACCTTCAGGAAGCTTGGAAAAGTACCTGAGGATCTTATCAAGACAAATATGGTATTAAAAGACTTCGGTGGCAACGCATCCGAGGCGAAGGGGGTCCTGAACGTGGAACTCACCGTGGGCAGTAAAACAATTCCCACCACCTTCTTCGTCTTCGATGGAAAGGGTTCCTACAGCTTGTTGTTGGGACGAGATTGGATCCATGCTAATTGCTGTGTCCCTTCAACAATGCACCAATGCCTCATGCAATGGCAAGGGGACCAAGTCGAGATCGTGCAGGCCGATCGGTCAGTACATGTCGCCAATGCCGATCTCGCAGTTTGGGAGATGGAGGGAATCGATTGCTTGTCCGGGCGAGTCTGGGACGCCGATTTCCTCAAGGTAACCGATTGCGATATCGAGGCAATTGAAGATCAAGACCAGCGGTTACTTTAGCGAAGATGCACCATCCGCCGTTGATAATGACCTCTACACAGATGATGCGGTGGATGAGTTAGACGGCAAGTTAGGACAAGGTTTCACGTCGGCCGATGAGTTGGAAGAAATTGACATAGGGATAGGTGATAGGCCTAGGCCGACGTATGTAAGCACTAATTTGCCAAAGGAATATAAGAATAATTTGATAGATCTTTTGAAAGAATTCAGAGATTGTTTTGCATGGGAATACCATGAGATGCCTGGATTAAGCCGATCGATCGTAGAACATCGGCTACCAATCAAACAAGGCTATCGGCCTTTTAAGCAAGCTCCTCGGAGGTTTAAGGCCGATATGCACGAAGCCATAAAAGCAGAGATCACAAGACTTTACGACGCCAACTTTATCAGGCCCTGCCGATACGCGGAGTGGGTCTCCAACATAGTTCCGGTGTTGAAAAAGAACGGCAAGCTAAGGGTATGCATCGATTTCAGAGATCTAAATAAGGCGACGCCCAAAGATGAGTACCCTATGCCGTTGGCCGATTTGCTCGTTGACGCCGCTTCTGGGCATAAGATCATCAGTTTCATGGACGGCAATGCGGGCTACAATCAGATCTTTATGGCTAAAGAGGATATTCACAAGACAGCCTTCAGGTGCCCAGGGGCAATCGGCCTATATGAATGGGTCGTCATGACATTTGGTTTGAAGAATGCTGGGGCTACGTATCAGAGGGCTATGAACTATATTTTTCATGATCTTATCGGCTCTCTGATTGAAGTCTATATAGACGATGTCGTCGTAAAGTCAAGGGAACATGATATGCACTTGGCCGACTTACGCAAGGTACTAGAAAGGGCGAGGAAATATGGTTTGAAGTTGAACCCTAATAAATGTGCCTTCGGCGTATCGGCCGGTCAGTTTTTGGGTTTCTTGGTCCATGAGAGGGGGATTGAAATCACACAGAAGAACATCGATGCCATCAAGAAAATCAAGCCTCCAGAAAACAAGACCAAGTTACAGTCTCTGCTTGGCAAGATCAACTTCGTCCGGCGTTTTATATCAAATTTGTCGGGTCGTATAGAGCCATTCACTCCGCTGTTAAAGATAAAGGACGACGAAGAGTTTATATGGGGTGACAAGCAACAGAAAGCGCTAGACGATATCAAAGAATATTTAACTTCTCCGCCGGTCTTAATCCCTCCACAGAAAGGAATCCCATTCAAATTGTACTTGTCAGCCGATGAGAAATCCATCGGCTCAGTCCTGGTTCAAGACGTTAACGGCAAGGAAAGAGCTATTTTTTATCTCAGCAGGAGAATGTTAGATGCGGAAACAAGGTACACGCCAGTGGAGAAATTATGCCTTTGTCTATATTTTTCATGTACTAAATTGAGGCATTACCTGCTTTCCAACGAGTGCATAGTGGTGAGCAAGGCCGATGTGATGAAATACATGCTATCGGCCCCTGTGTTGAAAGGACGAGTTGGGAAGTGGATCTTTGCTTTAACGGAGTTTGATCTTCGATATGAATCGGCCAAAGCGATCAAAGGACAAGCCCTGGCCGATTTCATCGTTCAACATAGAGATGACTCAGTTGCATATGCAGACATTGTACCGTGGACGTTATATTTCGATGGATCCGTCTGCAGACACGGTTGCGGTATCGGCCTAGTCATCATCTCCCCTCGGGGGGCAAGTTTCGAGTTCGCGTTCACTATCAAGCCTTATTATACCAACAATCAAGCAGAATATGAAGCGGTGCTCAAAGGCTTGCAGTTGTTACAAGAAGTCGAGGCCGATGCCGTGGAAATCATTGGTGATTCACAGCTAGTAATTAATCAACTTTCTGGGGAGTATGAGTGCAGAGATGATATTCTCAAAGTCTATAATGAGGAGTGCACAGAGTTGTTACACGGTTTCCGGATCGTAACGATGAGGCACATACCCAGGAAGCAGAATTTCGAAGCCAATGATTTAGCTCAGGGGGCATCGGGGTACAGGCCGATGGCTAAAGACATTCCAATTCAGGTTGCTCTCGTGCACGCCGATGATTGGAGGTTTGATATCATTGAGTATTTGAGAAACCCTTCCCAATCGGCGTCACGCAGAATGAAATATAAAGTGTTACACTATGTTTTACTGGACGATAACCTATATTATCGGACGGTTGATGGTGTCCTACTCAAATGCCTAGGTCCTGAGGAGGCTAAGACCGTTATGGGCGAAGTACATGAAGGGATTTGTGGCACCCATCAATCGGCCCATAAAATGAAATGGCTGATGAAGCGCGTCGGATATTTTTGGCCAACCATGCTAGAAGATTGCTTCAAGTATTATAAAGGATGTCAGGATTGTCAGAAATTTGGAGCAATTCAGAGAGCACCGGCATCGGCTATGCATCCAATCATAAAGCCGTGGCCGTTTCGAGGATGGGGAATAGATATGATCGGCCAGATTAACCCACCATCTAGTAAGGGACACAAGTATATATTAGTGGCTACAGATTACTTCACAAAGTGGGTTGAGGCCGTTCCTCTCAAGAAGGTTGATTCCAAAGATGCTATTCAGTTCGTCAAAGAGCATATCATATATCGGTTTGGGTTACCTCAGACAATAACTACAGATCAGGGATCAATCTTCGTGGCCGACGAGTTCGTCCAATTTGCTGATAGCATGGGCATCAGATTACTCAATTCTTCTCCTTACTACGCGCAGGCTAATGGGCAGGCAGAGGCTTCCAACAAGTCTTTGATCAAATTAATCAAGAGGAAAATTGACGAACAGCCAAGACAATGGCATACAACGCTGGCCGATTCCCTTTGGGCGTATCGGATGGCTTGCCATGGTGCAATCCAAGTGCCTCCCTATCAACTGGTCTATGGGCATGAAGCTGTACTGCCGTGGGAAACCGCCATCGGATCAAGAAGAATTGCTTTGCAAGACGACTTGACAGCCGATGAGTACCATAATCTTATGGTTGATGAATTGGACGATTTGGCACATGTTCGATTACGGGCCTTGGAGAAAATCAAGCGTGATAAAGATAGAGTGGCCCGTCATTATAATAAAAAGGTCGTTGCCAAATCATTCGAGGAAGGAGACCTTGTGTGGAAATTGATAATGCCGATTGGTTCCAGAGATAATAAATTCGGCAAATGGTCACCTAATTGGGAAGGCCCTTTTCTAATTCATCGATGTGTTCCTCACAATGCTTATCTGCTCAAGGGATTAGATGGAGAGATTTATGGACGAGCTCTCAACGGCAAATACTTGAAACAATATTATCCCAGTATCTGGATTGACTCATGATCGGCCCTCTAGCCGATTTATGATAACAGCCGATGTAGTCAAACATCGTCTTTAGATGGCCGATAAATACTATCGCCCTCGGTTCAAATTTCAGAATATGAGCCCTCATCTTCCAAAATTTGGGGGGCATATATACAGGAATTTTCAAGGAAGGATTTTTCAAGTTGGAATTCAAGGAAGGATTTTTCAAGTTGGAATTTTTCAAAACCCCCTTTATAATGGCTCATGTTAAAGATATATATGTCTGGAATTATCAAAACATTCGGCTGCATGGCCGATAAGGGGTGAGAGGATTTCAGAATCAATAAATTAGGCTGGAATTATCAAAATAAATTTGGCTGCATGGCCGATAAGGTGTATGATTGTATATTACAGAAATAACATGTGCTACATCACCCTATGAAGTCTGCAATAGCGGCAATGGCTTTACGACGGATTTGCTCAACGTCTTCGATAGCCTGGGCATCATCGGCCATCGTCCCTGGGATTGGTTTCAATGACTTGCTTAGGGTCGCGAGGTACTTGGCCGATGCCTTGAGCTTTGCCGTCTGATCTTCTATGATTTTGGGTGATGCGGCTATCCCGGTTTCGACTTCCTGGATTTCTTGGCGTGTAGCGGCCAGCTTCGATTCTAGCTCTGCCTCGAGACGACGGAGTTCTTCAAGCTTATTTTTCAGCACAATCGGCTCCACCGCTAGCTCATCCAACTTGGTCTTGTCGGCATTCACTTGAGCTTTGCTAGCGGACAGAGCCGATTCCAGTTGTTCGCGCTGTCGTCGTTCTGCAAGTCTTTCCTTTGCTCTGAAAAGCTTGAATCGGTATTGTTCCAGGAAGATGGCCGGCGTAAGGATTTCCATCAGGTCTTCGGGCAGTTCGTCTTGGATTTCTTGTACCCTGACTCTGATGGAAGAGCAGTCCTCTACCAAACACTCCAGCGAGGCTTCTAGCCGATTTCCAATATCGGTCAGCCGATTCTTCAGATCATCAGAAATTGGTGCCTTGGCCGTGCTGGGTAGTTCCTTATCCTCATCATCAAGGAACTGGCCGATATCGAAGGAGAACATATCAGCTAGGTTCTGCAAATATCAACATGGGTTGAGATTAGCCTTGTCAATCAGGAATCGGCAGAAAGAGGATCAGGGTAATCATGGTTACCTGTGTTGGAGCGTTGGTGGTGTTTACATCGGCCTTCCTTTGCTTTGATGACACAGTAGGCGAGGGGGTTGGCCGATGTGGTGAAGGCGATGGAGCCCTAGGCTGAAAAGCAGGAAATTGGTGAATAGGGTTATGTGATTAGAAAAATAATGCAAAAATTCAACTCTTACCGAGACAGTCGGAGAGGGTGGTGGAGAAGGAGAAGGGGTTCTCAATCGTGCCTTGGCTCGTTCGCATCGTTGCAAAGTTGTTTTCTTGGATCTTGGCATAGGGGCCGATTGAGTTCTCTCCTTTAATACAGACGACACCGCAGCCTGAAAAAGATAGGAAGTTAAAGTGTGACGGCGTAAGAAGATTATGCAAATACAAAGAAGAGAGTATATTGACCTTGCGAACTGCGTGCCTAGTCCTTCTTGGTTGTGGGGCGTCATCTTGGTCATCGGCCGGTGGGATTTCAGCAGTTGCGGCCGATGGTTCCTGGGTGGTTTCGACCGATGGGTTTTCTTCTTCGTGTGCATCGGCTGCTGCTGCATCGATTTCCTCCTCCATCACTTGTTCTTCAAGGAATTCTTCCAAGGAGGGGTCTAGCTCTTCGGCATCGGCCTGGTCATCAGTTTTGGCCTTCTTGCTGGCTTTCTGTGATTTGCCTTTGGCCGGCGCTTTTCTCTTGGGGTTTTCTTTGAGCATCGGACCTTGGAGAAGTGATGCCACTTTTGGGGCAGTGAGGCCGATGATGGATTCCAGGACAGTCGACCCCGATGGAGCTATGGCTTGAGCGTAGAAGATCTTCCGTCCACTGTTGCTCACAGATGGAATCGGCTCATCCGGGACTTGAGGACTGATGCCTTGGATAAGTTCTGTCACATAGAACCTGGCCGATTGATGAAAGATGTGAGCGACCCACTCTTGCCACCAAGTCTGGAAGTTGATGTGCACGAAGGCACTCAGATGCAGCCGATCGCAGTCACCGAGATTAGGGAGCTCGACTTCCATTGCTTTGTTCATGATCAGGGCCGATGGGACTGTGCCTCTGCTCTCTAGGAGCTTATGCAGATGCAAGCTGATGGGAAGTTGCCCGAGCCCGCATTGTCTAGCAGCTGTCATTGGGGTGTAAAACTCATAAGATAAGCTGGTGCTCCTTCCCTGAAAGACGCCTACTGGGAGCAGGCATGGAGTAAGGCCGATCATGAATAGTTCCCTTGATTCCATGTCATCATTTATTAAGCTCAGTTGCAGATCATCTGGAAGCTCGAAGTCTCGGTCCGATGTGTAGACAAACATATCCATCTTGGCTGATGGAGGGCCGGTGAAGAAGCGGATGAACCATGCAGCCATGTCATCGGCCGATTGATCTGCGCCGGGGTAGATGGAGGCTGCTTCCCCGTAGGACATGCATCTTCTGTTCCTAGGGTCTTCATGATCGGCGTATTTGGATGGAAAGCGAGAATCTGATAGAGGTGGCCGATCAACCATGGTGTTGGTGTATATGGTTAGCCAGAGTTGAACGAACCACCATGGTCCTCCATGAGCCACAGTCTGTTTCAGCATCAAGTCTTGTGTGGAAACATGGAGTAGCCGATATACAGCTCCTAGAAGGTATCGGCCTAAGGGGATTTGTCTCTTGTCGACCAAAGCTTGGGCCAAGTGTTGACAATTTGTAGTGGGGCCGCAGGTTGACCCGCAAAAGACAAATCTTTCCAACCACAATGTCAGGAAAGCTACGTGTTCTCGCTCTGAGACCGATCTTTGTTCCATATGTTCAGAGATATATCCGGACCAGCCTCCGATTTTCTTGGTCTTCAACTTGTGACTGCTGTTTACCAGGAGGCTGAAGGGGTTGATCTCAGAGCTGATATCCAATCCTGTGAGTACCTTGATATCTATAAGGGTTGGGGTCATCGGACCTTGCTTGAACATAAAAGCGTTCAAGGTACTTGACCAGAAGTAGCTGGCGGCTGACATTAATGGCTCATTTTTCTTGGTATCGGCCAGGGACAGAGTTATACATTGGCCGATTCCAATCTCGTCCCAGTGGACTTGTTTGACGGCAGCGATCCTTTTGTGCCAGGTCCTATACCCGTTTAGCTTTGACGGCCATGATCTGAAGGTGTGCTTCCATGCCGAGACAGTGGGTTTGGCTTGCCTGAAGGGGATTCTGTCTGTTTCGGCGTTGATGAGCCAGGTTGGGTCGCAGTCGCCCATGGGGCCCAAGAGGAAGCGATGGGACTTATCGTCGGTGGGAATCAAGATTTGGTTTTTGAAGACCTAAATCGTGAGAACAACGATGAGAATATAAGGCCTAAGGCGGACGGAAAGTAAAAACCTAACTTTGGGAAATCGGCGGAAACGGTAATAATGCGGGCTTTGAAGGAATTGACTTACCGCAGGGATCTCGGAGGCGTAGAACGGGGCGGAAGCCATCGTTGTTGGAGGGATCGCTGTGAAGGGGGTCGATGTTAACGAGATGCCGAGGGGTCGCCGGAATTGAAGAACACGAGGGGTTTGTCGAATCGGCGGCGAAAGGGTTCGGATCTGGATCTGTGCGGTTTTCAGGTTAGACCTAGCAAAAAGTCGATGAGTTCCCTGGAGCTAATTCCGCCACATTATATAATGAAGCGGAATTGGGGGGCATGTGTTGACGACGGATTTTGGTAATCGACTTGAAAAGGGAAGAGAAAACCGAAGCAGAGAAGAAGGATTGAGTTGGAGTCGGACCAGGCTTTGTATCGGACTCGGTAACCGTATCGGACTGGGGAGTGTTGCTATAAAGGGCATATCGGCCGATACGGATTTGGTTTGGTCGTGGGCCGATGCAGGTTGTGAGTTGACAGTGTCAACGTGGGCTTGGTCTGGGCTCGAAGTAAGCTTCAAGGAAGTTGCCGAATAGAGATAAAGCTCGGTTTTAGGCAATTGTATCTTGTAAATTAGGTAGTTTAGATCTAATCTGTGGCTAGAGTCTACCGCAAAGACTTGTTTGTTAGTTGTAGATAAGATCGTGCCCTACAAGGGTTCTGTTGTAACCTCGGGTATAAATATCCCGATAGTTTGTACATGTAGTCTCTCTCGAATCAATCACAAAAAACCAGTTCAATCTACTTTCGGCGCATCGCCAACCCTCGCAAGAGGTCTTCTTCAGCGAGTTCTTGCTTCTTCGGAGCAGAGGTAAGAACTCGTTCCCGACGATCTGCATCGTCGGGGCTAGCGTGTCGCTTTAGACACGTTAAGCCTCGATGATGTGATCGTCGATTATCATGTCTTGGGTAGTTTTGACGGGTATCTCGATTAAGCCTTGCCAGCGGTTTACTCGCTTTAGGGTTTATTGCCGACGACGGTTTAATTTTCATACTTGGCTAGATTATTCAATGCATCTGTCATCCCCAAAAGCAATCGACAGCTTGATTTTCTTTGCGTTAAGTCTCAATTCATACTTTGAGTTGCTATCGACCTTAGTCCTGTTTTGAGATCTAACACAAAGCCTGTTTTTGATTGTAATTAAGGATAGTACCGGGGTTTTAGCCGGTCTTACCTAACATATGTGATTGTTTTATATTAATTGCATATGTTTGCCACTTATATGTGCAGATCGATGAGTATAAATGTGTCAATTGTGAAGTAGTCTTAAGATTTCTTTATGGTTGATGCGTTTATATTGGTCAATTGGCTCGTATAAGGTTACACTAGAGTATTAGCTGGTGTAGTTATCTTAGTCATTCTCATCGGCCGATTTTATTAGTTGAGATCTATGTATCAATGAAGGCCGATAAGATTAGATTCATATCTTACTCATTTTCTAAGTGAGCCGATACAGCTTTGCCTTATCGGCCGGGCTATGACAATGCGTCATCGGTCTATCGACCGATCGGCCATTGTTTTCTGACTTGGTTCGCTTGTTTCTTGTTGATTGCAGATCAAATCAACTGGCACGCTCTACCTACGACTAGGCAAGCCATTTGGACCTGCACTGGAGCTAAGCAGATCTCCCAGGCCGCCGTGGTAACGCGGAACCCGTTTGGTTGCTGGACGGGTCGAAATTCTGCGCCAACAGCAACATAAGGGATTTTCGGGATCTGTGCACAGCAAAGTCAACAAAAGGTTACTAAGTGAAATATGTGTTGTAGTTGGGTTTCTTTGTAAAGAAGGATATGCTGACGTACTCGGTCACTGGTTGTTCGGTACCTCCCGTTGACTCTGAGCATCTCGCACACGTAATATCCGCACAAGTTGGTTCCCGCTGGTTGTTTGTAACACTACGATATAATTACGAGGGACCAATCATTAGACATAATTCAGGAACTAATGTACGATAGTTTGTTGTATTGGCATATATATGTTCGTACCGGCCAGCCAGTCTTGACGGATAACTTCTTCTTGGCCGGATCATCTACTGGTCCACCTCTTTTGCGGTAGTACTTGTGTGCTCTGTTAGAACAAAACAATTGTTTCTTCAGTACTAAGAAAACTGAAAGTCAAAAAAAATGTCTATTCAAATGTTTATCACTTACAAATTCAAAATAGTTAGGAATTCCATAAACGTCTCCTTGTCATAGTGTGCGGGGTCCAACAATACAATCAATTGGTCTTTTGGATATATGAGGAATAGTATGTAGTGGTCGCTGCAATTAAGAAAGACTAATTAGAGACAGAGAATTTCAAAAATGATAAATTAATTTAACACATAGAAGAAAAAGCTTACCTGAACGCGTAGGGGACCATCACGACATTTTTGTCGGCGTGCGCCAACATTGCTATTGCCAAGTATGTTGCTACCTCCAGCTTCTTGGTCTTGTGTAATTGCTTGATATATTCTTCCTTTTCTTGAGGGGTCTTGTGAACCAATTCCGGGCAGTCGGCTCTCATCTGTACGGTGTGTTGTGTTTTGCATATCCTTGTTGGATCGACGTAGCCAACCGGTGATCCAGTTCTATCAGCTTCGTGAAATTGCATCCTGTACAATGTAAATGAAGTAATGAGATATGGTTTTTTTGTTTGGAATGATACATGTAACATATAAGAGTTCAGACTTACAGGCAGAACGCGGCAACGAGATTCACATCCATTTTGTCTAGCTTGTAGATGGCGTACAGGTCCCGGAAAGAGATAAAGAATATCCCATTAGGACCACTCATGAAAGCGCCTTCCGGGACGGCGACGCTTATGAAACCGAGACCCTTCCTAGCAGCCTTGATGTACCATTCATGCATTACCCTCATTTCCCAGGGTAGTTTGTTAAGAAGATAAGTTGGTAAAAATGGCTTGCCATATTCATCATTTTCAGGCACATCTACAGATAGCCAAGATTGCACTTCATCTTGGGCTCGTAGTACTGACTTCTGACTGTCTGACATGACATGCGCTAGTTCTTTTGACTTATCAGAATTTCTGAAAGCTGAAAACATGAACTTCTCCTTATCCTTGTCAATCTCCTTTGGGTCGTATGTTGATATCAACTTTGGAATTAGACGACGAGGTTCCAAGGGATTAGACCTCGGTCCGGATTTAGTTCCTTCAGGTATGGGCAGTTGTTCCACCGGAGCAGATTGGGGTGTGGGCAGAGAGGGTTCAACTGTCCACGGAGAGGGGGGAGCTGGAGGAGCTGCCTCTTGAGCTGGGGAGGGCGGTGGAGTAGATAGGCGAGGTGGGGACCTAATCGGTGGTGGTGACGCTGGATCTGGAGGGGAAGATGGTCCAGGAGGCGACGGTGGTGCTGGAGCGGCAGCTGTCTTTGCTTTCTTTGAGGATGGAGTTGAAGATGTTGGTGCTGGAGCAGCAGCTGTCAGGATTATGTCTCGACGATGCCACAATATAAACTGATTTACTGCATCACCGAGAAGTTCAATCCCCTCCGGTGCAGGGATGTCTAGTTCCATAGATGTGTGCTCGCTATGTACCTTAGCGACTTGTACCCTTGCATAATCCTCAGGGATTGCCGTGTTGTGGAATTGCCGGCCGGGTATCGCTAAACCCATTGCAACCTCTTTAGTCTTTCCAGCGCGGCCGATAGGTACTACGAGTGAGCACGGAGTTGGTTCAGTTATACCATCCACAGCGCAAGGAGTTGTGTCCACTGAGCCTGCACTGCTACGTACTTGAGTTGTTTGCTGTGGAGATTGGATGGTTTGCTGGCTGTCAGGGAATAGCCTTGGAAAGGCCGTGGGGTTTTCAGCTGCCAACGAATAGAAGTGTTCCTTCACTTGCGCATAGATTTTGTCTGATAGTTGTTCTTTGTATTTGTCTCTCTTCTTATAGCTTGATGCGTCTTGTGGGAACCCTAACCTCCAACTCGTCTTTGAGGACAAACCCCTTACACGTCCGGAGTGTTCGGTGGTCCCCAAGGCCGCAGTGAGTTGGTCATTCTCCCTCCGTGGGACGAACTGTCCTGATCTTTCTTTCTCGGCGATCTTCTGCAAATTTTCAGTGACCTGTTCTATGTCAGGAGTCTCGAATAGTATATCTCCCTCCTCCGAGACCTGACCTGTGCTGCGCGCCCACACCCAGTTCTTGCTTCGTTCCACCATGGGGTCTACGAGTAAAGGCTTGCCAGCGGCTACAAACTTTTGCTCGGTTTCTCGCCATCGATCGACGTGCCCAGCGTATCCACTCGAACCCAATCGATGGGGATATTTGTTCTTCTTCGCCAGATCTGACATTTTTTTCCTCAACGCCAATGCTTCAGCTGTGGTATGATCCGCAACGAACGTATCCCAGTCAGCCTGCGAAATATGTCCATAGTCATTGAACGGGGGGAGATTCTTCTGAACATAATCCCGATTTAGATCGGACTTCCATTGTCGCCATCGATCTCCCATCTTTTTAAGTGCGTACTCTCTGCCTCTGACCTCCGATCCAGGAGGGTACACGAAATACCTCTGCAAATCATTCTAGAGGAGTGTCTTGATGTTCTCGTCCACCTTTTCCCACAACTTAACATTGATTGGACAACGTGTCCTGACTAGAGTGCCACAGGTGTTGCTGAACCTGGACCTCACAATCGATGGCTCAACGGGCTTCCCATCCTGATCGAGAGCAATCACGTTATATATTTCCTTTGGTAATTTGTTCTTGCTTCTCTCACCATGTCTTCTTTTCCCACTCCTGCCTGCACTCGCAGATGTATCCGTACGATCCGGGGCAGACGTAGCAGTGTCCATTTCAACTTCTTCTGATCTGCGAGTCCTCCCGGCCTTACGTTTCGAGCGGCGTCGGACTTCCATCTGCACAACATAAGTCACTCTCTATATCATTAGGCGGATTTGGTATTTACGTACGAATTAATATATGGCTAATGATGTTCAACACTTACGGCCTGTTCCATAGGTATGTAGTCCGGATCATCATCGCGAGGAGCGACTTGTGTTATTTCCATCGGGTCACTTGGTGTGCGCCACGTTTCTTCACTAGAAGCGTCAGCCTCCTTGTTGCTACCGGAAATCTGAGGAGCTTTGCCTTCTTCAGGCGCTACTGGTGCGTTGGATGGAACCTTGTCGTTCGACATCTTTCACATTGACGTTGTAAACAAATGAGTCCACAAACTCGAATATGATTTCTCATATCCAATTAATCCAAATTATAAATTTTTGGTTTGACCAAATTTCTTACAAAAAATTATATGAAATCATACCAAATTTCATATATGTCTGAGATCATCTGAGTTCTAGAATAACGAACATCCAAATTTACAAATTTTGAAATGTACTTACGAAGTAATAACGAACATCCAAATTTACAAATTTACTTACGAAGTAATAACGAACATCCAAATTTACAAATTTACTTACGAAGTAATAACGAACATCCAAATTTACAAATTTACTTATGAAGTAATAACGAACATCCAAATTTACAACGACAACATAGTCTTATTTCGTTTACAAGCAATGGTGGACCTGTGCTCTGCTTTGTGTTCCAGAAAACAACATAGACAACATTCTTTTTTTTCACAAATTCTGTAGGCAACATATTATTAAACAACCATTTATTATTAAACAAAACTATGCAGCCATATTATTAAACAACCATTTATTATTAAACAAAGTCCCTTCTTTAATAATATATATATCTCACTGTTTCACATATTCACACCAATATATTCCAAAATGAATATCTCACCAGTCGTGTTCACATATTCACACATATATATTCCAAAATGAATATTTCACACATATATATCGCGAGGAACATTCTGTGTAGTACACTTCACACATACATATTGACACATACATATATATTGTCACACATATATATTCACACATATATATTCCAAAATGAATATTTCACACATATATATTTTGGGAACAGCAGCTGTGTAGTACACTTCACACATACATATTGACACATACACATATACCAGCATGCAAACATAAAAATTCCAGCATACCGGCGGTGTGGAGGAGGAGGAGGCCGGAGCCGGCGGCGGCGAGGGGGAAGGAGGAGACGGCGGCTAGGCGGGGAGGAGAGGAGGCCGGCGACGTGGGCGACGGCGTCGGCGGCGTGGATGCGACCGGCGGCAGCGGTGCCCGTGGAGGAGGAGGAGGAGGCCGGAGCCGGCGGCGGCGAGGGGGAAGGAGGAGACGGCGGCTAGGGGTGGAGGAGAGGAGGCCGGCGACGAGGGCGATGGCGTCGGCGGTGGCTAGGGTTCGGCGGCGGCGACGAAATTTGGCAGCCTGGCGGCTAGGTTCGGCGCGCTGGGACTTAGAAATTTTTCCCACCCCGCGCTCCCCTATATATAGGCCCAGATCATCGCATGCGGTCGGCTTCACCGGCCGCATGGAAAAATGATCTTTCCATGCGGCCGTCTTAGACAGCCGCATGGAAAGATTATTTTTCCATGCGGCTGGTAAGGCCGGCCACATGCGAAAATGATCTTTCCATGCGGCCGTCTTAGACAGCCGCATGGAAAGATTATTTTTCCATGCGGCCTGTTAAGCCGGCCGCATGCGAAAATAATTGGGCATTTTGGTTAAACATTTTTTTTTGCATACAAGTAAACTAAAATTTCATTGGTACAACTATTTATTTTTATTACACATAATTTTTTCACTATATTGGTAGAACTAAAATTACATATATTTTGTCAATAAATTAACTCATAACCAAATTTAGAGTGAGTTGTTGTTGTGAGTTGGGAACCCTTTTTCTCGGCACGAAAAACAGAGCGACACATTAATTGCATGACTACTTAAATATTTAGTGAATTGTTTATAAAAATGGATTAATATGATTATTTAAAGAAACTTTTGTATAAAAAGATGTAGCAAAAAAAACAACGTTTAACAGTTCGAAATGCATGCGTGCGGAATACGATGGAGAGGAGCGGCGAAAACATGATAACGAGTACAAAAGAAGAGGCACTTTAATTCATCCCGATAAATTTAGGACACCATGCCAACTAAAGGTTACAAAAGAACTAGGGCTTAATTATCTTTGCAACACCATCTGATCGAACGTACGACATATTAGTTTCATCGATGGTTCGCTCGACCTTCTTAATTCACATAGGAAGATCAGTAAACAATGGTACATCGTCGAACTGGTTGTAATCAGCGGGGTCTTCGATGTTGTCGATGCCGACAATCTGTTGTTTTCCGTCCACGACTATATCCATCCGTTCATCCGAAGGGTCCTTCACATAAAAAACTTGAGCCACACGCTCTGCTAAAACCCAAGGATCATCCTTGTGGCCTGTCTTACTGTGATCGACTATCGTTAGCCCGTAGTCGTCCACGAAAACCCCTGTTGTGTCTTTCACCCATTGACAACGGAGCACAGGGATCTGGATGTTAAGGCCATAGTCGAGTTCCCATATTTCCTTTATGGTCCCGTAATACAACTTCTTTTCACCAGTCGTGTCGATTGCTTCGACACGAATCCCACTGTTTTGTGAGACGCTTTTCTTGTCCTTCGTACTCGTGTACAAGGTAAAGCCATTGATGTCGTACCCTTGCCATGAGTTGACAATACTTGAAGGCCCACTTGCCAATCTTTGTAAAGTAAGTTGCTCCGTACAATCACCGACTAGCAGGTTTAGATCTTTGAACCATTGAGGAAATCGACGCCTGTGCTCTCTTGAAACCCAATTGGCGGATCGTCCTGGGAAGCAGGCTTTGATTTCTTCAAGGTGTTGCACAATGAATGGCTCGACGATAGCGAGCTGTTGTAGAACGCTGCTGTGTGCTACGGCCAATGTTTTGTAATCATTATCGAAAAACTGCTTCCTACCAACAGTACCCCTTCCAGATAATATCCCTTCGTGTTGATGCACAGGAATCCCAATGGCATTACCATCCTTTATGTAATCCATACAATACTCGACCGCCTCTTCAGTTGTGTATCCCTCTATCATTGATCCTTTGGGGTGAGCGCGATTGCGTACATAGCCTTTGAGGATCGACATGTAACGCTCATACGCCCACATCTGGTGTAAGTATAAGGGACCAAGTTCAATAATCTGAGGGACGATGTGAACGATCAAATGCTTCATCATATCTAAATATGATGGTGGGAAATACATCTCCAGCTGGCATACGGTCTCCACAGCAAATGTCTGAAGGGGACCTAATTCGAGAGGATCAAGTACCTTTTGTGAGATTCGATTGAAAAAGTAGCACAACTTTGTTATAACCACCTTGGTATGGACAGGTTTGACTGCCCTTATAGCAATTGGTAGGAATACCGTTAGCATCCTATGGCAGTCGTGAGCATTGTATCCGAAAATGGTCAAATCTTTCATTGAGACTAGCTTCCTGATGTTCGATGAGAAACCAGTAGGCACTCCCACTCCTTGTAAGCATTTACAGAAGGCTTTTTTCTCTTCAAGTGTTAACGAGTAACAAGCAGGAGGAATCTTGGTCTTTCCATTTGCCAGCTCTACTGGGTGAAGGTCATGCCTTATGTCCAAATTTACAAGATCATTATGTGACTTCAGTCCATCCTTCGTCTTACTCGGGATGTCCAGCAAGGTGCCGATGGTGCTATCAAACACGTTCTTCTCGAGGTACATAACATCAATTGCATGACGGATCTCTAGGTCCTTCCAGTAATCTAAGTATCTGAAGAAAATTGAGTGCTTCTTGAATGGCGATGTAGTATTCTCATCGTCATCAACTTTCTTCCTCTTTGCTGTCTTCTTCTTTCCCTTGCCAAATACAACCTTAATCTTCTTTGTTATATCATACACGTAAGTACCACTTCGTGTTTCAGGGGCAGTCTCGTTCTCCACTGTCTTGTCGAACAATCTGGCCATCTTACGATACTTGTGTTTTCGTGGTAGGAACCGTCGATGTCGCATGTACACTGTCTTCTTGGACGACGTCAGGTATTTGTACGAAGTCATATCCAAACATATCAGACACCTAGTCTTCCCTTTAATCTGACCGGATAATGAAAAGTTTGCAGGTAGATCATTGATGGTAACAAATATGATCGCACGTAGATTGAAGTGCTCCCGCTTGAACTCATCCCACAGCCGTAACCCCTCTTTCCATAGCTCCTCCATGTCCTCCATCAAAGGCTCAAGAAAAACATCTATATCGATTCCAGGTTGCTTCGGACCTTGTATGAGGATAGTGAGAAGAATATACTTTCGTTTCTGACATATCCATGTGGGAAGATTATACATTGTGAGAAGAACTGGCCATGTGCTGTGTGAGCTGCTTAAATCACCAAATGGGTTCATTCCATCAGTGCTCAACGCGAACCTTACATTCCTTGGATCCTTACCAAATTCTGGGTGCTTTGCATCAAATGTCTTCCACTGGCGAGCATCGGCAGGATGTCGAATCATACCATCTGTCTTTCGGCCCTCTTGATGCCATCTCATCAACTCAGCATCAGTCGGATTTGAGTACAGACGCTTCATGCGGTCCTTAATTGGTAGGTACCACATCACCATTGACGGAATTTTTCATCGCTTACGCTCCGATGAATCTGGGTCGGTAGACTCTGTGTCAACGGGCCCATTTCCCGTTTTATACCGACTTGTGCCAGACGTTGGGCAACTTTCCAAGTCTGCATATTCTTTGCGGTATAATATACAATGATTCTCACAAGCATGAATCTTTTCAACACCAAGAGATAAAGGACATATGAATTTCTTCGCTTGATACGTATTAGAAGGTATGAAGTTAGGCTTAGGAAGCAACACACTCAACAAGCTCATCAGATCATTAAAACTTGTGTCTGACCATCCGTGTTTAGCCTTCAATCTCAGAAGGTCAAGCACTGAACGTAGTACCGTGAAATCCTTATCACATCCGTTCGTTTCATCGTAAAGAAGATCCTTCGATGCCTTCTCCAATGCCTGCCAATTCTCTAACCCTCATGATCTACCCGCTAGAACATCAGGTTCGACATGGCGTAGCATATCTTCTATATCAAAACTGCCCTCAAAATCATCACTATCTGTGGACACGTCTACATTTATCCTTTCACGGGACATGTCTTCGATTACAAAATTCTCTGCCTCATTCATCTCCGGACTTAACTCTTCATCGTCATCTTGGGAATCGGCGATTTCCCTGTGATAGGTCCAAACCTTATAATTGGCGGTGAATCCATGTTGCATTATGTGTCCCAAAATTTCACCATGATCTACCAACAATTTCTGATTCTTGCAATGACGGCACGGACAAAATTTTTTTGCCATATTCTCCCTCAAAGCATGCGCCTTAGCCTGATCAATAAATTTAGATGCTTCCTTGATAAATATTGGTTGAGTTCTCCGCATCTCATACATCCATGACGATCGATCCATCTATATATAAAGACAACAAAATTACAGACACAAATAATAGACCGCAGGTACTTTATAAAAACGTGTAAATACATATATATATCCATTAAAAAAATACAACAATACAAGTAACTAGTATGTACAAGTGTTTACATCCAAAATTTACCCATCAAAACATATATTTTGAAGCTAGATTTTGCAAAAACTAGCTAAAACAAACCTTGTCAAAATTTTAAAAAACTCTAATTTCCACCAACGAAATTTAATAAAAATGGAGCCAAATGAAGGAGGAGAGAGAGTTCTTCACCTTTCATATAAACTTTAAGCAAAGATTTCGAGTTGAAAACCTCCCCCCTATTTGTTGCATGCATAGGAGAGAGAACACTTTGGTTTGAAATGGTGAAGTTTGGGCTTGCTGCAAGATATATGGGCCCATCATCGCATGCGGTTCGTTAAGACAGCCGCATGCGAAGATTCATTATCGCATGCGGCTGCTTAAGACAGCCGCATGCGATAATAGGCCTATTATCGCATGCAGCCGTCTTAAGCAACCGCATGCATTATCGCATACGGCTGCTTAAGACGGCCGCATGCGAAAATAGGCCTATTATCGCATGCGGCTGTCTTAAGCAGCCGCATGCGATAATGAATCTTCGCATGCGGCTGATTAACCTGCCCTCGGGGGGGCGATTTTTGCAGGCGCGCCCATAGGTCGCCCGCATGGAACCTAAAGCCCCCCCGTACAGAAAAATGCTTTCTGTAGTAGTGAATCTCTTTCAGGATTAGGAGCCTGTTAACATCAAATTTTGGTAAGATTCTTTACTAGATTCGGTTAAGAAAAGAGGTCAAAAAGCCGATGGAAATTTATCCAGAAGAGACCGAGTTCAAAAAGAAATCTTGAAGACTATTGCAAGGCGGCTTAATTTTATCTATTAATTAGGCAAGTTTTAAATTTAGGAAAGTCTATATCATGTCCGATGAAGAATTTATGTTTTTCCTTTTATCTTTAGAAAAACTTGGGTCGTGTCTAATTAGGACTTCTATCGGCCTAGGGTATAAATATGTACACCCTAGGTCCCTGTAACTTATCTCCACAGATCAATATACATCTAGTTCTAGCGCATCACCACCCTCTTATGAGGCCTTATTTCGACGAGTTTTTGTTTTCGCGCATGGGCTACATCGATTGAGTTCGACCTCCAGCAAGAAGTGAGTTCCTTCATCTTCGCTTGCGCTGGTGTGGCTAGGACTTTCTCAGTTGAGTCCGATATTCTAATCGGGCTGATGCAAGTGTTGCGTATCTGGTATATCATCTTTATCTTTAGTTCCATTACTGTTTATAGTTACATCAACTTAGTTAGGACTTTCTCGGTTAGGTCTGATATCCTGATCAAGTTGATGCTTCTTTAAACATAATGTTGCTTTAGATAGATTTATTATATCCATCACATTAGACAAATTTATTGGCTCATTAAGTATTAGATTATTATATACAATCTCGTGCTGCATCAGTTAGGTTTGACCTACTAAATTCTTATTGATATTCTAAGTCTTATTAAGCCGATAGGTTTATGCTAATGTTTTATCGGAGGGTTAGCCGATCTTATTTGATGTGTTAAATTTCTCTTTGATGGTTTTACTGTCTTGGTTAAATTTAATACATAACCACTTTGATCGGTGTCATATCGGCTGATTTAAATCTATCAGGAAATTATCAACCTTATGTTGTATCGGTTAGGTCCGACCTATGAGGTTATGGTTGTAAGTTAGATTTATTTAAATCAGTAGGCATCAATCACTGTTTCAGCAGGGTTTTAGCCGATGAGTTATTTAAATATTGTTTAAGTATTATAGCGGCTTATAAGGATTATATACAAGTTGGTTTTAGCCGATTGCAACAAAGGTTTCACTGATCACTTAATTATTTGGATTTAATGATTTTGAATTTCTAGCCGATGTATGCTTTAATTATCGGATCATCATTTATTCTATCATACCATTATTGACCGATTGATTTCTGTTGGATTACATTATCATTAACCGATTGCCTATATATCATTATTTATTCATGTGTCAGAATCTATATCGGACATATTGCCGATTGCTCAAAGCTCTATCAACATCGGCTAGTATCGTTATATCGGCTTGTTAGCCAATTGGCTGTTTGATCATCAATTTATATATCTTGTTAGTTGTACATCAAATTAACTAGCACGTCTACATCTTATTAAAATTTAGGACCTGCACTGAACCTAAGCAGATCTTCAGGACATTGTGTTTGTCCACATAGTTCGCGTCAACACAGATTTGGCATCATCGGCCGGGCGTGAATTTTTCGTCAACAAAGCATAACCAGAAATGCAAACTCTATTGGAGCCTTTTCATGTAAACAACTGAGTACTTAATTGAGATCCTTTTCCTACTCTAGGTTAAAAACCCAAACTTTTCCAGGTCGGCCGAAAGATTCGTGTCGACCAAATTTCATTAAGAAGGGGAGTTTGGTTATAAACTTAAAACTTAAAGCTTACAATGATGGTATGTTATCGAGACGAGACCAAGGCAAGGCCTCTTTCCCAGCAAGCAGAGAACACTTCAGCCCGAAGGCTAAACACTAATCAATATTACTATTTTTACAAGCTGTGAAAACTCCTGCTGCCTTCCACACCATGATTTCTTCTTTGATGTCTTCTGCCAACTGCTCCGGACTTCACAATCTATGCTTGAACACTCGCGCATTGCGCTTCTTCCACAAGAGCCAGCATGTCAGCATAAACACAAAACACACTGTTGAAGGTAGTCCTGTAGCTCGTCCGAAAACAGAGCCTTGCCTTCACCCACCAATCTACCAAGCCAAGGCCGTCCATTTCAGGGATAGGGAAATCGATGTTGATCCAGCTTCGCATCAGCCTCCACACTCTTCGGGTGTAATCGCAGTTTACAAACAGGTGTGGACAGTCCATGATTTTCTTGTTTTGAACTTAGGCCAGACCATGATTGACCGCACAAAGAGGCCACATTTTTAGCCTAGAAATAAAACGTGCAAGTATGAAGTACGAGCTATTCAAAACTTGATGTTTCTTTATTGAGTCAATCATTTACTCATAGGGAAAAACTATCTATTATACACTATAAGAGTTTATTAAATTTTCTACAAACGTTCTCAAGCCGTCACGTGGGACTCCTACAAACGCTCCTAGACCATCACATGACACTATCTAATCTTACCATTGATTTTCACTTAAATTGATAGGTCCAATATTTATACCATTAGATTAGATCTATTACTTAGAAAAATAACACCTTTCTCCTACATTCATATACATGACAAATATATTACCTGTTGGCTGGGGGGAATAAGTACTCCGTACGTACGTACTATTGAAAAAGAGAATAAAGTAGTACGTAGTTACTAACTACTATTCGCCGCCAGAAAAACAAAACCACAAGCACGTCGATAAAACACGATATAAAGCCAAAAAAAACATATATGTACGTAGTACGTGTACCATTGAAAAAAAATCAAAAATTGACAGACTCTAAAAGAGGATTTCTATAATTTAAAATAAAATATATTACTCGTCAATTTACTTAGTTAAACTAAATCTATAAGACAAATATAAAATATCCAATCAACGCTCTATCTTTTAAATAATTTTAAAATTATATATCTAATCTGTGATTCTGTTATGTTTAATTAATTAAATAAAATATTTTGATTATATATATCTGGTCCTAAATACATCATAACACGTGGAGCCGACATGTAATAATTAATGTTTTGATAATTTTTTAAATAATTTTATATTTTAGTTTAGGGTGTCAGATATATATAACTTGACGAATTTATAACGCTAATTTAAATTGTAACAGCCCTAAAATTTGGCAACTTCTTAAAACCAATTTTGTTAGCTTCAATACTCTAAAAGTATAACCGTCGAGTTAGATTTATCCTGTTTTCATTTAATTTGATAAATCCATTATTTTCAACCATTATATCTATTTTAAAAAAATCACCAATTAAATTTATCCATAGAAACCCCACATCTAATGGCACCCCCATATGTACGTACGTATGTACAGTACATACGCCGGCCTCCGGTCCCTCCTTTTTCCTTCTTTTTCTTTCTCACTTAGATGAGAGGAAAAACCAAATTAATTAATAATTCAAGCCCATATTAACTATGCTTTAAGTTGGAAAATTGTATGTTGCTTCAAGTTGTATTTTAACTTAGTGTATGTCATCGAAATATCCATAAAAAATCTAAATAAATTAATAATATATATTATATAATTGTATATCTCGTAAGAACATGCATAATTAAATTAGACTTGCATTTCCAAAAATAAAAACAACTCTAATTATAAGTAGCATTTTCAAAAATTATACTTACTCCATAATTTAAAAATTCTAATATGTGAAGACAACATTACTAGATTTACCAAGAATGTCCAAAAAAAAGATTTATCATGAATGTATTTTCCATGTATTATGTGTTTTCTTTATTCATATATTATTAGAAAACTAAAGATCAAATATATTGTTTGACATCATGTCGAACCGTCAATGTCCTTTACCTTGCTTTATTCGATCTGGCTCATTGGCTGAGCTATCTAAGACATGTGAAACGACCCAGGTCATTAGTGCATAATTAATTGTGTAGAACACAAACTGTATAATAGTTTGGAAATATGCTCATGATAAACGAAGGAATAGCTAATCCAACAAGCCCTTTAGGACTCAGCCTTAACTTTATTACTTAGATACTAAGACACATTAACTTAATATGTAGTATACAATACGTGTAGTCAATCAGGAATCGGCTAAAATATCAATCACAAGTCCCTACGAATCCCATTGTATGTAAGTTCTATATACAAACCAATATTCACTAATCGCCAAGTTAAATTTCTTACGAGGCATCCATGCACAATGCACCTAATGATTAGCGGATATCCAATGAGCACGTGTGTCATCAAGCATCAAAAATAAAGGGTGATACTAAATGTGCAAGCATCAATAAGTGATAGGTAAGTAGAAATTTCCATCAAGCCATAGAAATCAAGCATCAAAAATAAAGGGTGATACTAAATGTGCAAGCATCAATAAGTGATAGGTAAGTAGAAATTGCCATCAAGCCATAGCAAACAATAGTTGACTACAAGTAGATTACGACTACAACTAATATAGCATTCCTTCACTCTTGCAAACGATCCTAAGATGTCAGGTGACGCTTTAATAAATTAGAGAAAATATAAACAAAAATAAAACATCTAGCCATCGATTTACACTTAAAAGATCCGTTATTTTCAACCATTAAATTAGATCTATGAAAGTAACCCCTCTCTGCTGAAAATTGGCTAATCCCTTCCAATGTACATATGCAACTTCTATGTACGTATGCACGCAAGAAACATCAAAAAGAAAATAAAAGAAGAGTGCATATACAATTCACCCTACCTGGTAGTTTTCTATTTCAATTCTTTCTTTTCAGCTCTAAGGTTTTTCTCCAAATTGTGTATATATGTAGCTGCCACTCCTTGCGAGGCCATCGAAGAAGTCACGCCGCAGCACCACCTCATGCCATTCATTGCTCCACCCTCTTCCATCAATTTTCTTGAAAGTATCTCTTTTTACTAACGATGTAAAAATCTATTCTAAGCACTCATATAAACGTATGCACACTGACCATATAAATATACACACGCATTCCCTATCCATATGAGAGAAATTATTCGTATGAAGAAAACGAAAAAAAGAAGAAAACATACGTACATATGAGAGACTACTATGCACTACAAAAACATACATAAGTACACACAATTGAAAATGTCAAAAGGAACCACATTATATCTTTTTTATGTCATTCTCATCCAAACAGTGTTAACAATTAACACAAATAATTTTAACTATATATATTATTCCATCATATATTACCCTCATGAACATGCATAGGTGAATTAGATGTATAATACAAGAAAAACAATCAAAATCCATATTAATTCGTATGTTTGCGAAGGATCATTGCTCGAGCAATTTTTTTATGTGGTTCTATCACTGAGGCTATTATTCTTTTTGATATAGTATCGATCAACACCATAAATAAATTGTGTCTATTCTGTCCGATAAATCAACTCAAAACATAAAAAAAGATATTATTTTCATCACCGCCAACTTCTCTCACTCATTCCTAAAGCGCACCAAGCATGGATCTCAAGTGGTTACATTGCAATAAGAATGGCAGGGACATGCGTTGCTAAGTTGAATTGGTTCAAGTAAGAGGCCACTATTGGTAATAGAGCTCAACTAGCCTACTTACTAATATAACCCTTTATAAAATTATGCTCTAGGATGGCCTTAAGGGCCACGGCTATATCGATGCGAAACCTATAAATCAAGATATCGGACAAAAAAGCCTTGGTGGCTACAGTTGACTTCATCCGTTAGAGAGACATTTATATATAAGTTTAATGGTTTATCATATTAGTTGGTAGAAGTAGTTTTTTCAAATATTTATATTAAGATTTGGAACGAGTGAGACATCGTCACTTCGGTATGAAGTGGAGATGAACTTTTTATGGCATTAATGATGTATTAGGTTTATTTTTAGGTACAAATAAAATTCCATCTATTAAAAGAACACCCATCTTTCAAGACGATAATAAGCCTTGGTGATAGACAAATTTATATATAATAGGAACAAAGTGCCTTTTGTTTTTGTTTGAATATGATTGACATTTACGGTACAAATATTTCTTTTTTTAATGGTTATAAAATAATCTATGGTCTTAATATATGGTGAGATAGGACTTTTTTAGTATTTTTTTAACAAACAATAAATAAATTGCCCGCGCATCTGCTCTAATGCCACGAAGTTAACGGTCATCCTGTCATTTGGGTTAACTATAACACAAAAAATAAATATGTATTATCTCTATGGAACCTAGAACCGAGCAAACGTTGATTAGATCAATGAGTTTGAGATGTGGACTGATCTGGATTTCTGATGTCTCTCATGCACAACTGCACCACGGTGCATGATTAGCCATCTATAGGTATCTATGGCTAGCGGTGGTAGTAAACGGGCATGGATTTTCGTCCCTCCAATAAACATCTCCTCGTTTCTTGCATGTCACTTAAATAATTATAAAAATAAATTAATATGAGATATATGTAGGATCGTAAAGGGTCTTTCCACCCAAAAAACTGGCCAATGAGATAAAGGGCTCCTTCACTTATATATTAGGTCATTTACCTTTCACAACCAATGTGAGACTATTCAACAATCTCCTCCTTCACACATTGGTGTCCCTCAACCGCTCACCGCCCCTTCACCGTGCACTTACGGTCCCTCGGATATACGGGCCCTGCAAGCACCCATGGTCCCTCATGGCTTCACACACTGTGTCCTTTGAGCCAGAGATGTTGAGCTAGCTAGGCTATAATACCAATTGTAGGATCGTAAAAGATCTTTCCCACCCCAAAAGTTAGCCAAAGAGGTAAGGGGCTCCTCCACTTATATATTAGGTCCCTTGCACTTACACATCCCAATGTGGGACTATTTAACAATATATCATTTTATAAACATGCAAATTTAAATTCGACTTATACAAATTATAACGAAAAGAACAAATTAAACTAAAACTAGATAACAAACATTCGTAGTTATATTTATTATTTTTATTACGACCTGTAAAAGCCTAATTTGAGCATGCATGTTTCTGGAGTAATATATCTTGTTGATTTTTTTAAAAAAAAATTTATAACTTAGGTCACATGCAAGAAATGAAACGATATCATCAAAACAATTTCATGTAGTACACAAACATAACCATATATGTCCATTCGTGTGTATGGTCTAAATTAATGTGTGATGTGTGATGGCTGCATCATGTGTCATGGATAGAGATATTGCTTTTCATGAGCTAATTACCACAGTACATAGTGGTTAGTCATTAATACTTTTGAGTGTAATTTTATAAGCTGAAAAACACCAGACCTATTTCAATTTCGGCGATAACTATAGCGCACGTTTAAAACATAAATGTTCAAGAAGATCATGTCGACCTGAATAGAAGTTTGCATCCCTCTCTTCAAGCAGGACATCATGAAACACGAACGTTGCAGACAAACTTGTGTTCAGTACGCGCTTAGTTCACCTAAAATATTCATTGCAGACAAACATAAAATTCAGAACTATATTATTTAGTTTTTTTTAAGATGAGTATCTCTAGCTCCACTTTATGATTATTAGGATGAGATATTTTATTCATTTGCTAGACCGAAATAAGAGGATTACGACAATTTAATTTAATCTACAAACTCCATTTTCTACCAGAATCGTCCAGAAGTTGTAGCTATAGCAAAGAGAGTCTACTGAAGATGAACGAGGTAACGATGTTGGCAAAACTAGATACATGATGCTTCTGATCAGATCATGGCTTCATGCTCAATTGCCCTATACTGCAGGATTAGTTCTCAGCTTGGTATTCCACTCACTGTGGTAGTAGATAGCAACCATGTATATATAACCATTGGTTCATATTCATGTGGTTATTTGTAACTCAACAACTATACCAATGGAGACAGCTACAACCTCACATTGAGCAAACAGTTGTTACCTTTAACCGTGACAGAACTGAATTCCGGATGCATCTCATGCTCTATGACGCGAAATGCATGTACAAAGTTAAATACTCGCCAGATTTCAGTTATGATAAAAGTAAATCACCATGTCTTGGTGATATGTCATCTCTCTAATCTACTCTGTCGAGGCGCAATGCATGAATTTGGGTGTTCATGGTTACATTACGTGTCATGGTTTCTTATGGTTTTGTCTGTATATATGGGTCATGGAGAGCACTTGGACAGAGATATTGCTCTCTGAACCACATTGCCACAGTGCGGAGTATCTGAGTATGATTAAAACACTTCGATGGAAAATAAATAGTGTTTATTTTCATTATTTTATTGGAAGCTAGTTTCATTTCAGGCTATAATTGAACCTGACGTTTAAAATTTTAAAAAATCTCAGGGTCTTTTTATTGTACAATAATAAAGTGTTTTTTTCTTTGCAACAATGATAAGTTAATTAGTTAATTCATTGCAACTCCTCCTCTTTTAGGTCACACGCTCCTCACACTCTCTTAACTCTAGTACTATCACACCAGTCACAAGACCAATGTTACGCGCGGTACAATCCATCCCATAGTATTTTGAGTAAGTCTTCACTCGTGTGGAGAAGCGCAACCTAGGTTATGCTTCTTGACCTTATGCTGAACCTCGTCCTCCATCAGCGGCACTACCTTAGCTGGGTTCTTCAATTTAACCCAAGCACTGACAAAGTTTACATTTCTTTATTTTACAATTAGTTCATATGCACGCCGTTATTTGTAACACAAAACAAGCATCTTATGATGCAGAAATGCAACCTCACATCGAGCAATATGTGGTTAGGACCAACATCCACTAAACTGGATTCCGGATGCCTCACATGCTCAATTGCCTCACAGTGTGCATGCTTAGTTAGTGTTGCTCCGTTTCTACTGGGATAACAGTAAACAAGCTGGCCCCTTGCAAAGAAACCACTGTGTCCAGTATTTGTCTCTCTGATACGTCATCTCTCTCCAAACTGAACTGCTGAAGTGGTAAGGTGCTATGCATGAATGTATATGTGCAGTGACATCGTGTGTCATGGCTTGTGTTAGTTTTCTCTGTATATATGTGGGCTATGGCCTATGGAGAGCACATGGATTGAGATATTGCTCTTCATGAACCAAATTGCGATAGTGCAGAGTGGCAGTTAAAAACTTTTCAATGTTATTTTTATGAGCTGGGAAATACCATGCTATATTAATTGGAACCGGGCATCAGACAAATCTAGGAAATCTCATATGTACTTGAAATGAATTTGGCATTCTTCTTTCCTCACAGAAAAAAAAAGGAATTTGGCATTCTTCTCAAATCATGCAGAACGTCAACAAACATGTACAATACCCATGTAACCGTTGTTTGTGAAAAAAAAATTTACGGTCCTTGCGAGATACCAAAATTTTTAGCACAAACGTTAGTGAGGTTTTCTTCTATCCTGAAAGAGATATAAACCTTTGTATGAATAGAGGTACTAAAACTAATATTACAAGTTGGAATAGGATTGGAAATTCATATTTCTTTATTTTCTTGACTTTTTCTTTCATCTTTAAAAGCTATAGGTAGTTATGTAAGTCATGAGGTGTATACCTCCACCCAAGATGTATATAACGAACTAATCATCCTCTCTATACCTTTCAAAGATCAGAAAAGTCTCAGCATTGCCAATCTTGAATTTGTTTCTAATTAGTTCAACCTGTTATATTTTTCTACCTCTTAAATAGTGGGGAGGTATACACCTCTCCAACAACGGACGAAAACCTCAAATTTGGTGCCTGACAGTACTTATGATACCTGAATTTCTCAGAGATCCCAAATTTACTTTGAAAAAATGTGATACCTCAAATGTTCTTCTCAAGAACTGTAAAAACACATTTGTTTGTGACATCATTGATATTAGAGCAGAGGGGACGAGAAATAGTAGATCCGTTGTCGTTCCAGGTCTGTTGATGACTAGCAGAAGACCAAAAAAACCCTCACTCATCTGCTACCATACCCTGTTCCATCAGTGTGTAAATGAAAGCCACTACACCACTATCATGTGTATCAGGATTTTGTTGATAGTCAAATTTTACATATCAGTATTCAATTATTGCTGAGTCTGAAAGCCACTACACCACTACCATGTGTACCAGGAGTACTATACTAGCTAGTACGTACTGCACATGATGTTGCGAAAAAGACTCGCAAACAACCTTTTTTTTAAAGATCCAGCAAAATACTGGCATTCTATATAAAGGACGGTAATACAAAAGCAATTTACGGAAGGTCCTTGTGTAGCACGATCTGTGCTAAATCACCTGAAAAAACAAAATAAAAAGGCTTACATGCATACTGAACACTTTAGAGACTCGAGAAACGGTTGTAGAAGGGGATTACATGTCCCTTGCTCGTATGGGTCTACATGTGTGAGTTTCAGTGCAAATGTTTAGCCTTCCTCAGGGAGCTGAGCTCCTGATGCCTCTCACGCATACAATTAGGTAATTTTCATGGTTTCTTTTCTTCTGCAAGTCCATGATGGAGCTTTTGGTTGTTTGCCTCCAAATGCACCCATGAATTCCTCCCTACTGATTGAATTTATATGGCCATGTTCCTGGTTAGGAGTAGCATTTTACTGAAGCCAAGTAGCCAACCATTAATTCTGCAGTCTGCACCAATATTAACAGATCTTTTTTTTGAAAAAATAAGGCTCCTGATTCTGACACAAATGGCATGCTTTTATCATGTTCCAGGGCTTGTTCAGTTCATTGAAAAAAAACCTTACCATTTGTTGGTAAAAAGGTGGTGTAGTTTGACACCTTACCAATTTTTTTATAGTTTTGTGAGTAGAAGTTTCTCAAATTACCAAATGTTGGTAGGGATTGGATGGTTGTGATGATAATGTCAAATTTTTATATGGTTGGTTTTGGCAACAAATTAAATAAGCCTCTCGATTCAGTGTTGTTAGCGACAAATTAAACAAGGAGGTCATCCAAATGTTATTAAGATAGAGAGAAAAAAGATTACAAGATAGTTTTTCATAGACAATTGGTTGTCAAGGAAGGAGGTGCACCACAACACATGCTTTGAAACCACACATCAACCACACAAACACAAGACAGAGAGGGAAACCAAGCACTAAACCGGTCATCACTATGCGAGGTCGATCGCCGTGATCAGGCCTGCAACAACAGTTTCTCTACTTGATCAAGGAGACATATTGTTGTGAGTACAGCAATATGGCATGCCGGCCAAACACGCCGCCAGGAAAGCACACAACTAAACCCTTGACCGTGACGGCGAACCAGAGATGGCGGAAGGCAGACAGATCCGGCACTCGTTGCTCTTTGGAGGGAGACATCTTTGTTGGGCCCACATGTCAGTGGTGTGCAACGGTTTACCTCTTGGTCTCCTGCCGTTGGATCACCAGTGTATGACCCAAGTTAGCTAGACGACCCAATATGGACAGCGCGGATTGGGTAATAGTATAGTAGTATTGCTTGTGATGAAACTCCTGCTGGCTCTCTGGGCCCACTTCAGGTATTGGCACTTTTGAGCTGCTCTGATACGTGAGGTTCTCATCAAAATTGGATTCCAGATACCTCTCATGCTCGATTTCCCCCTAATCAAATGTAAATGCATGATAAGTATTCGTTTGGTTTCTAATATTGGTGCAAAAACTTTAATGCGACAGCATTGGCAATCATCACTTTCTGAAAGAACAAAAACTTAGGAGGCAGATAGCAGAAAGACAGGCACTGCCGTTAGTGGTGAGAAAACTTCTAGCCCTTTGCACAGGGGCAGTTGTTCTGTATTTATATGAATAAACACGAGTACAAGTTACAATGTTGCCCTTTCAGTGGCAAGAGAAATTCTCTCAAAATGCTCACACTGCCAGGTGAGCCATTGTTGGGCTGTGGGCCAACCGCCGCCCACTTACAGGTGGGACTAGCTTAGCCACGCATGGCCCAATTAATGGTTAATGACCTATTTGATTGGATGGCATACATAGTCAAAAAAATTTACACTGTAAATTATGTACATTTACACTATATAGTTCTCATGATTTTTGTATTGATCAGCTTTAATTTCTATGTTGGTTCAATTGGCCATGTGTATGACAGTATGAGCACCCTGAGTACAAAAAATCGACCGTGTAGAAAATGTGTCAACATTTTTTTTAGCAAATCTGTGGGCTTTATAAGTTGGTTTGCCGAAAGGGGCAAGCAAGTTATATAGTGCTGTATAGAGTGATATTTTGTCTTTCATGTAAAGTAAGTACATTGAACTTGTATTCACGAAAATTACCCTGAACATGTATTAGTTGTACTTAACTTGGCTGCCTACACACTTGTTGGTGTAGACACTACTACAAAAACCTCCATTGGTACCGGCCACATAGATACCGAATTTGTTAGAACCGGCACCCATAAGACAATTCCCGTCCATTTTTTCACCTATAGGGTCATTGGTGCTGGTTTGTAATAAAAACCGACACCAATGACTCTCATCCAAACGGTCGTCACGTGCAAAAAGGTGCCGGCCATCTTCACAAACCGGCACCTATCACATAGGTGCCGGTTCGTAAGAATAACCGGCACCTATGTTACGGCCAAAAGGGTGCCGCTTTGCCCTAATAAACCGGCACCTATCACATATGTGCCGGTTTTTAATAAGAACCGGCACCTATGTGATGGCTTCCAACGGAAGGAAACTAAATAGGTGCCAGTTCATAACATGAACCGACACCTATATCCCTAGTCTATATATACCCCTCATTCACTGTATAGTCACGATTTTGAGACTTCTCTTCATCAGCTCATCCAAACGGGGGGAGGAGGTTTTGCCTAAAAACTTCAAAAATATCGAGAGTTCTATGTGTTTGCATGCGTAAAGGTTAGTATATATTGATTCTATATGTAATTCGCACTAATATTTGTCAAGTTATTTTTTGCAATTTGTTTTGTTGAATGAGAAGCATGAGAAAGTATGATGACTTATTAATATTGGAGTAATTTAGAGATTAATCATCAAGAAGGGCCTTCACAGGAAGTTTATCAAGAAGGGCCTGACACCAAATTTTGAAGATCCCAATTATCGAAGGTGTCGTCTTTTCTGGGATGACTTTGTGGCCTATAGAACATCAGATAAGGCAAAGGAGATTAGCGAAAGGAACCAGGCCAATACGGCCAAAAACCGATACCCTCACCGTCTCGGCCCTAGCGGATATGCTAAGAACATAGTCAAATGGTAACTCCGGGAAGATGAGCTGCTGCAAAAGGGAATCGAGATCGAGATGAAGGATTGGTGTCAACGGGGAAAGAATTACCAATACGCCCGAGGTTCAACACTCTCGGGTACAGGCGAGTTGGTACACAAGGGTCCTCGAGAGCAAGAAGTGTCCCAGAGGCTCCACGATGCCCATCAAAAGTCCTCATAAGGTTCTTTTGTTGCGAGCAGGGAGAGAGATGAGCTTACACTTGCATTGCAGAACCCTGAGCATCCGGGACACACAAGAGGAATAGTCCTAGTTCCATGGAGGGAAGGTTTTCCTGAAGACAGACATAGGTACTGGTCTCGGAGCAATAAAAATTCCACAGACCAATCAGAAGAGATAAGGCACTGGTAATGGCGAGGCTTGAAGGTCAAGATGGAGGCGATGCTGGCCGTGTAACCAGTCCAGGTGGGAGGAAAAGCAGCTACGCTTCAACTGAGGTTCCTCAAGAACCGGACACGGTTCATTACCCGACATCACTATACGTACTGCATGCAGGCTGCATGTGCCACTTCAAAACATCACTCAAGAGGTGGCACGCGCTATGGCACATCCCGTAATGGAGGGAGGAAGGATACACGGTAAGCCGATACCAAGTGGCTACTCAAGGGTCGAAGTGGAGGACGTGCCGAGGAGATACAGGGCAGTGCAGCTTGATTTTGCTCCAGAGGAGGGGGTGAACACTCTTGGAGAAGCCGTTCACAACATAATCCTGTGGCGCAAGCGTTTCATTATCTTCCCTTCAGGAGATGGTAATGACGAGCCAAGCGATGGCGGGTCTAGCTCTAAAGGACTTCCTCTCTCCCCTCAAAGGATGCCAACTCCATCACCATTGCCACATAAGAGCCCGTCTCCTCCACCGGCACAACGTAAGAGCCCATCTCCTCCAGAGGCAGCACATCAGAGCCTAGCTTCTTCAGACCCGCCGAAAAAGAGGGGGCGCCTTTGTAAAACTTCCCATATGTCTGAACCACCATCTCTTAAGAAGACCAAGAAGACGCCATTGCCTAACAGATCGGAGCCAACTTTGAAGGAGAAAAAGGAGATGAGCGGGAGCATAATATCGCTCCTTAGACACAAAGGGGACAAAACAAAGGAAGCGACAAATGTGAAAGTGCCAGTTGAAGTACAGGATCACTTTATTCGCATGGCAAGGCCACCTGCCCCAAAGCCACCTATTACGGACTTTCGACGCACGATCAGGAAAAAGGGATTGCAAGAATTTTCCAAGAAAGAATTCGAAAAAGATGAGGCCAGCAAGACTGTGCAAGACTTTCTAAAAGGTGCAGGGCTGAAAAGTTTGTCTGATGTGAATAATATTGAGATGGACCCATTGGCAGCTCAGTTCAAGCTTGGTCATTCTTTGACTACCGACGAATATTGCAAGGTCGTTGGTAATTGTACTCAAATGAGAAGAGTAGAAGAGTGGTACTTACAGATGGCCAAGGAGGGTAAGGAGATGTTCCCCGTCTTTTACAGGGACGAGGACTTTCATCACTGTGATGGTATAGTTTGGGTCCCATTTAGAGAACTATTTCATCTATACAATCTGAGGGAGCTAGACTTATCGGTAATTCAGTTATGGGCATTATAAGTATACTCGACCTCTCGCCATTTTTGTAAGTAAATATCCTCGTTGTGTGTCTAATTTTTTTCCTTATGCAAAATGGGGGCGCTTGAATGTAGAGCGACCCATAACAAGCTAGGATTCCTCGATCCACAAATAGTCAATTCCTGGAATATTGAGGCAGGCGAACAGTCCTCCCAAGCAGTACCGAACTACCTTTGCACATCCTTTGTCAAGCTGCAGGACATGAATACCATCCTTTTGCCCTACCACTTTAAGTAAATGTGGCATTATCGTTGTACCTCCCATTTGTACTTTAAGATGTTAATTGTTCTCTCCCCTTGTATGTAGGCCTCACTGGATTCTTCTTGCGATCCATTTAAACGATTCCAAGATTGTTGTCATGGATGAAATGAGGAAACCGCAAGCCAACTTCCAATCCCTCATTGACATCCTAGATAAGGCACTTGTGAAGTATAAGAAGAAGTGTATTCGACACGCTCCGTGTGCAAATACATTCTGAGTTTGGTGCCACCCTTATTGCTCACATCAGGATCCGGGCACGAGCACATGTGGGTTCTACGTGATGAGATTTATGTGGGTTTTCATGGAGGACGGCAACAGGAACATTACGGATGCTGAGGTTCGCCATGTTTCTTAAGACGTAAATCCAATTTTCTGAACACATAGTATCTTTTCACATCTTCAATCCTTCCATTTGCAAAAATTAAAGCTCCCGACAAGTAAATTGTTGTCACATGTTTGCTTGGGCCTCGCTGAACAACTATGTGGATTCATCTACAACCATATCATCTCGTCGAAAGGCGTATACAACATTTCGAAAGCTCCTGCTGGGCTAGCGGGTTTCATTGAGGCTGGCGGTCCTAGTGACACTTTAGATAGCCGATCAACGACAAAGCATACAAAGACTTAGAATTAGTGGGCAGAACCTTTCAAACTTTTTCTAACTATCTTGTAGATTAGTTATTTGGATTGATGTGGTTTTCTTAATGTCTTGAACATGAATTAAGTTTCTCTAGTTGTTAATGTTTATCTATTATTTTTTGACACATATATCTAACCATGTATTACATTTTCTCTAGTTAATATTTTTATCCCTCACAGCAACAGATGATCTCACTGACTGGATGTGGCATGGATGAGGGAGGCATCATCATTGTTGTCTTTGTAAGCAACAGGTGAGCGTGTGTAATTAAAATTTTCATACGAGTACGAGTTTAGAGCATTTGAGATGTTGTAGAGCTCAAGCGAATTTTTGTCAAGTCTCCTGAGATGTGTAACACATCTGGTCGCCGCCTTCGTGTGGTTTGACGGGCACGTCTCAGGCTAAAGTTGATTGGCACGCTGAGTCCCAGCAATATCTTCTATGCTCTCTACTCGAGGCTTCGGGTTTTTTAACTTATATGAGTCACATTTAAATTTGAACTTGTATGATTATGATGTGATACATAAATATTGATTTATGCTGTCAAATCTTTTTTAAAACTTTTAAAACTATTTACATGATATGTATTAAATTAGAGGGCATCCTCTTAAGGACAAAATAAACCATCTTATGATCACACATATTTTTTCATATATTATAATATAAAATCATAGTTAAACATATATTTTAAAGACATGCCGTATCATTATTCAAAACAAAAAATTATGAAATCGAAGAAAGTATCTAACAATCAATGCGATTTGGAAACTAGTTCCCTGCAAAAAGAAACATAGAAATAATTAGATTTGTCAAAAAATATTAAAATTCCTTCTGTTATAGCACATTTGAAAGTACTTCAGTATAATGGTGTTTATATTATCGATAGCTCAAAAGGTAATTGGCAAATATTTAGATTGCGTCCTTTTTATTAGTTGTTTGCTTGATCAAGTAAGAGGCACTGTCATGATCATTTTTTAAAGTGGATTTTAAGCTCTGGACATGTATCTTTGTTTCTTGCATGCAATCTAGTAAGGGAAGTGACAAACTTTGGCCACTGCAGTATACTAATACAAGAACTAATGTATGTATTAGTACTAAAATTTTGGTAAGGAGAGGTCACACATGCATCTGGTTTGGCACCGAAACGAACATGCCAGCCTCCTGTACTTGTTTAATTTGGACGACGAAATATAACCAAATTTTAGCTAAGAATGTAAGTTTGGATATGATTTTTGGAAAATGGTTTAGATTAATTTTAGTTTATATATTTTTTTTCAGAGATGTGTCAAAGAATCTTCTTTGGTTGTTAGCTGCAAATAATGATCTCCAGTTTGCATTGGACCTCTAGTGAATGGTTTAGACTTTAGACAAGTTTAAGGATGTCGAACTATAAATTGGAAGTTCATGAACCTACCAATCTTCAAACGTTACATATTTTCAGAATTAGATTACCGCAGCCTCTGCATGCAGTATGTATAGTTTTGAAGTGATGCATGCATGCAAACGTTACATTGGAAGTTCATGCAGCCTTCATGCATGCAGCCTGAACTATAAATTGTAAAGCTGCATCACTCATATATTCAGAATTAGATTGCCGAACTTACAGCTGTTGTAAATATTGCAGCTTTGCAATGCTGGGTGACAAGAATCTGCGAAATTGTTTGATTTCTGTACTTGTTTGATTTCTGTGAATGTAATATTGTAATATTCTGTGATTTCTGCGAAATTATTTTTTTTGTGCTTCAGGACTATAGGTACCGGTTCTTGTAAAGAACCGACACCTATGAGGCATGAAAAGTTGCCATCCTGTCACCTATAGGTGCCGGTTAGTATTATAGGTGCCGGTTAAAAAACCGGTACCAATAGCTTTGATCATTGGTGCCGTAATTGGTGCCGGCTTCGAAATCAGCACCTATGAGACCTTTAGAACCGGCACCAATGAGTATTTATGTAGCAGTGAGAGGTCAAGTTTTAATCCATTATCTAAAAAAATTAGTTATACTTAACTTACAATTTAATTGTGTTTCAAATGTACGAGACTGAAGTCATGAACCATGTACAATTTTGTATGAACCATACTGAGTTCGATGGTGTGAGACTGTGAGTTCCCAACTCACGCCACTCGTTTTTCATGCGCACGTTTTTCAAACTGTTAAACGATGTATTTTTTGCAAAAAGTTTCTATATGAAAGTTGCTTTAAAAAATCATATTAATTCATTTTTCAAAAAAAATTAGTAAATACTTAATTAATCATGTGCTAATAAGTCGCTCCGTTTTCCGTGCGAAGGGAATATTTTCCCAACCATCGCAACCGAACACACCCAAAATCTAACTTCTAATGCTGGCAGCTAATCTGCCGTCTGATTGGTCCTTAGGTGATCAAATAATTTAGCGACACGTGTAGCTTTCCTTTTCCTGTCTAATAATTTAGCAAAACCTGTAGGTTGTAGCTACTCTTTTCTTGATTTTTCACGTAAATACGTGTGTCCACCAAGGCCGAAGCCGTCAAAAACCTCTGCTGAACAGAGCTAGCAGGCAAGCATCCCAGGTAAAAAAAGTAAAACGAACAGCTAGCCTATCTGTTCAACGTGTGCGTAAGTACAGCCGCCGTGTATATGTGAAAAAAAAAAGCGCTTGGCTGAAACATATATTTCACGTACATGTTAAAAATTAGGAAAATTAAAAAAAGAAAAAATTATACATTAACAAAAAAAACGTGAAATAGTAAGACGGGATTTGTTATATTTCAGGTGTCTATTTTTTTTTTGAAAAACATTCAGTTACACATTACTATGCAATGCACAAGTTCATTTCATTTTAACTGCATTTTTATTTTTATATGGGTTTTATTTTATTATGCCAACTTGTGGTTGAAATTTTTTTAGGTTATATGATGGTACTTATTATTATGTTTCATATTGTAAAAAACAGAAAACAAAACACAAGTTGTAGCGAAACACGACTTACATTTAAAATTCATAAAAATGTGTTGAAAAAAAACTAGGATTTTTGATTTTCTTTACAATAATAGAAGGAATTAAATTTACTATATGCTAGGATTTGTAAATTTTTAAATAAATGCTATTATAAGCTCTATTGAATTCGTAATCTTTACAGATACATGTACGGGATAACTAGCCAGCGCGTCGAAAGGGCACGCTGATTTTCTAGTATGCGCCGAAAGCAATGCCAAGTTCGTCAATGATCCTGTCATATGTGCTTCGCACGACCTTGTTAGGTGGGATCACAATATCCTTGCCACCTAACGGGGTCCCCATAACGAGCTGCACAGTGTGGGGGATGATGTGAATCTTTCTGACCGATGTGAATCTTTCTGACATCATCAATTGAGATGCACATCGTATCCGGATCGGTCCTATACATCAGCCAATGTATGAGATCTGGCTTCTCAAGATCATCAAGTGACATGCAAGCTATTGCATCAAGCCCAATTTCCTCCAATTTCTCGTGGTGCTTAGCTGACAGTGCACAGCATGCCTCAAACGCTATCCTGGGGCTGCAACATGTTAGGTTTGGTCCCTTTGTCTCGATTGGCTACAACAAAATTATTTTCAGAAAATTAAATCAATGAAACTTGTAATATTGATATGTTGTTTAACATTACTCCAGATGGTGGATTGATGTCACGCCCCAAACTGGCCCCGGGCGGAGACCAGGATAGAGCGGTCCAGATTGACCTGTATGTCTGTACCAGTCCCAGGAAATAGCGCTGGTACAACAGGAAGATTTAATATCACAACAACAGCGGTCTCTTTACTTAAGAGTAGGATTACAACCAGGGTTGGAACTGCGGACAGAACCCGAGTTCACAACAGCATTACAAAAAGGCGGAAGCGGAAAGCGGCGACTGGCCCTAAGCCACAAGCAAAGCCTTGGGGAAGGCCGAAACCCTACTACTGCTCGAAGTCGGCTTGCTCCTGGAAGAACTCTTCATCAGCAGGGTCCACCTCTTAGTCTTCGAGAACTGGGGGGGGGGGTTTAATTACATAGAGCAAGGGTGAGTACGGGAGTACTCAGCAAGTCGGGGGAATTAAGTGTTTAATGCAAGCTTCAAGGGAAAGCCAGATATTTTTCACAATTGGTTTTAGTTTAAGACTTTTAGAAACATCTAAGTGAGTGCTTCTCGACGGCACGGACGAGAAAGTGCGTCTCATCCGGCCGGAGCAGTGAAATTGTATCGATTGAATCTTGTCGGCACGAGAGGCTCCCTGCCAATCGTTCACCGACCCGGCTGCACCAACAGCCACAACCACCACACCGGTACGAGAGGCTCCCTGCCAATCGTCACCAACTCCGGCTGCTTCAACAGCCACAAGTCAACACTCGGTACGAGAGGCTCCCTGCCAATCGTCACCGACCCGGCTGCTTCAACAGCCTTAAACCAAGCACAGAACGGAAAACCTCACACCAACAGCAGTTCACAAGGTGTTCAAATAAAACTACGCTAAGGAATCACCTCACATCCGCCCATGACCGTGGGCACGGCTGTTCGAACAGTTATTAACCTCTGCAGAGGGGGTACACTTTACCCACACGACGTTACTAACCCCGAATCACCCAGCCCGCGACCCTCGGTCACGTCTGGCGACCTTAAGGCTTTCACGACAAGGCATTTCGAAAGCCGACTCAGGGTCATCTTATGCCAACGGGAGGGGTCCCACGGACCAACACCAGGTTAGGTCCCAGACCATACTGTGCCAGGAAGCCCAGGGGTCCTCCCCGACACCACCCCGGCGAATCCACTTGTCCCTTGGCATCAAGATTTCCCTGGCCTAGCTAATTACTCAGCCAGGGGCGTCCCATATCACCCATGTGGTCGTACTTGACATATGCTTGGATGTAATTCCCAAGGAATCGGTCCTTAGAGCGAGAACGGGCAGACCGTACCTCCAGTACGTCTCCCGTACCGCGAGTTTTAGAAACTCACTTTAGTTTTCAAGACACCGACCCAAGTGTCGGGTTTTCCAAGCATTTTGTAAACTCAAGTTTTACCCAGGTGATCAATTTTAAAGTTTGAGGGGAGTCTCGATATTCGTACGCGAGGTACGGATACCGAGGCATCACCTGAGGGGTGACAAGGGTGTTAGGGTATTCAATAATCAAGGAAGGTGAATGCAGCAATTGGGTAGGGCCTGCTGGTTGTATTGCAAACCGAGGCCTAGTGTCAAGTGTAACCTAAGTAATGCATAGTTTGCGGAAATTAAAATACTTAATTTAAATTATAGGTTCAATTGATCAAAGGTGACTTGCCTTGCTCGAGATCTTGAGCTTCTTCCTCGAAATCCGCGCACTGCGGGTCTTCGGGCTCCGAGACTACACGCGAAACGAGACGACTCAACAAAGCGATAAAAAAGAGCCCTATTAAAGACCACTAAGCGTGCCATTAGGTAGATCTCGATTTTTGAGGAATTTTGGAAGTGGAACGGAGTCAATCGGACGAACGGTTGAAAAGATATGAATTTCCGAAGATTAAAGGATTTTCTGGAATAAAGAAAAGGAATTAATAATTACTTAATAATTCCCTGAAAAGAAGAGAAGGAGGGACTGAATTAGACTTTAATTCGGGCGGCTAAAAGCAGCCCAAAAGAATAGAACGGGCGCGGCCGAAATAATTGGGCGACGGCCCGAAGGGATCGGCTCGTGGCCGATCGGCGCGCGGGGGGGGGGGTGGAATGGCCGATGGGCCGAAGGGAAAGGAGCGGCCGATGGCGGGAGGCCGATGGCCGAAAAGGGCCGATGGACCGGCCGATGGCCCAAAAGAGTTGGCCCACGGCCGATCGGTGCGCGGGGGTTGGCCGATGGGCCTAGCGGCCGATGCAGGCCTGGCGGCCGAAGCCGACGACGGAGGCGACGGGAAGACGACGGCCGACGACGCAGAGCTCGGCCCGAGCGGCGGCGGTGGCGGCGGCGTGCTCCGGCGAGGGCGGCGAGTCGGAGGGGGGTGGACGGCGTCGGTAGGCGCCGGTGGAGAGAGAGAGAGAGAGAGAGAGAACGAGCCCACGGCTCGGATCGGAGCGGGAGCGACGGCGGCGGTTTGAGGCGACAGCCGACGCCGACGGGGGAGAAACGAAAAAGGGGTAACGGCGCCGGTAGAGGGAGAAGGCGAGCGACGGCGGTCACGGCGGTGGCCGGAGAGGGGTTCTACGGTTGGCTAGCGGCCTAAACCGACGAAGGGAAAAAGAGGGGGGAGCGGAGAGGAGGTTTACCGCGGCGGGGCGGCACACCGGGATGGAGGCCGACGGCACGGCGCGGCGCGGCTCCGGGCCGGGGAAGAGGGCGGCGGAGATGGCGCCCGGAGCTCCTTCGGGCGCCCTCGGCTGCGGCGGCGGCGGACGGCAAGGACGGCGGCGGCAGCGAGGCGGAGTGGAGCGGCTCGGGTGGAAACGGCAATGGCGGCCCGGCGGAGGGGGGATTTGTAGGGGGTTAGGTCGGTTTGGTCGGGGGGGGATAGGCGGTTCGCGGAGGTCGGTTTGGGGCGCGGAGAGGGGACCGGCGCACTCCGGCGCTAGCAGCCAACGGCGGCAGTGGTGACGCCGGCCGGTCGGGAAAAAGGGGAGAAAGGGGCAGAGAAAGGAGGCTTGCCTCCTAGCCGATTTGGGTAAGGGCGCGCGCGCGGGGAGAGAGCGCGGACCGGCTCGGGCGCGGACCGGGCCGAGCGGCCTGGCGCGGCCCAGCGGGGAGAGGCGAGGCCGAAGGGGTTGGGCCGGCGGCGGCCCGAGAAGGAGGGGAGAAGGAGGGAGCAGGCCGAGAGGGGCTGGGCCGGCAGCGGCCCGAGGGGAAGGAGAGGGAAGTAGGCCGGAAAGGGGGACAGCCCGGGTCAAGGGAGGTGAACCAGACTTTTTCTGAGGGTTTGGTTTTGGAAGGATTAGGGCTCGGATTTGAAATCCGATTTCGCGGTTTTCTCCGGGATTGAACTGAGAGGGGAAACACGAGACCTTGGCACACGACAAGACTCAACCGAAGAGCAAATTTTCGCAATTAGGGTTTTTAGCAGATTAGTTTTCCCGCTAACGCCGCGACAAAACGGGCGTTACAATTGAACACTAACATATGTAGTAAGGACTGACCAACAGAAAAAAATTTGTTGAAAGATGTCAATTTTTTCACAAAATCTGGACAAATAGCCATACATCTGCATATTTGGCCATGATTGACCATTTGGAGCTATGAATTACCACTTAAGGGTTACGTTCGTTGGTTAATTTTTTGTTAGAGAAAAAACATTTGTTTTTTATCCTGGAGAATAGTTGACACACTTGGGATAACTTTTTTACTTTGTCCGTACTATACTATGTAAGAATTTGCAAATCACAAAAGGTGTAAGCCCCCACCTACTCTTCCCTCCCCTCCTTGCTGCATTCGTTCCCGCATTATTAATGGGACCCCCATTACAAAGAGGACTTAAGAAACTGACAAATATGTGCTAACTTTAGATAAAGCCTATAAGACATCTGGATGATAGCGACAGGGCTATTTAGTGTTTCTGTACTTACATCATCACTAGTTGCGCCTAGAATATCCGGCTTCGCATGCCTCCCTCTTTTAGGCTTCCTCCGTTTAGCTTGTTCTCCTGCCATGGATGAAGAAGTCACGCCGGGCGTAGACAGAGTTGTTGCAGCTGCTACCTGTGAGTGCGGCAGGACGACCTCGCACTCTGTCTGCGAGTCAGCGAACCTAATCCTCTTCACCTTTGCTGACATTTTCCCCTTAATCTCCATCCATGGTCTGGACACTGCAAAGATTGAACATGAACAAATCTAGGTTATGCCAACAGTGATAGGGGTTGTGGGGATGGGGATAAAAAATCAAAAATAAGGGATGAATGGAGTGTGGAGAGCGCATTACCTAGCCGCCGGCGTGAGAAGAGAACCCCGGAAAGCAAATGCGGCGGTGACGGTGATCGCTAGATGTCGAGCCGCCAACCTAGGAGGGGGTAATACTGTTGCCACTGTTGCGGATATTTTGGGGACGACGATATATATGAAGGGTCACCGATCTATCCCGATATGCAATGAAGACTTCCTGAAGATCCGCTATATTGGAAAAAATGGTTAAACATCCATCGGTACACTTAACAACAAAAAATAAAAGTTAGGTTTTTAAAAAAACTAATCGCGAATAATATTTTGACAATCTGAAATAGTTTTTTTTAACTTATCGGGTGAATTGATTCACGCTAAATGAATATGTATACCATTCTGAAGGTCCAGATTCAATTCAATGATAAGTTATTTTTAACTTATCTGTTTCTTAATTTGACACTGGAATAATAAAAAATTGTTTTCAATCATTCTTCCAAAAAAACATTTATATTTTTTAACAAGAGGTTGTTCCAAATTTTCGAGACAAAATACAAATATCTAAAAAGTTGATATAAAAAAACTTATGGGACGAACTTGTATTTATAACAAAATCACAACGATGATCTCGCACAAGAAAATCTGGATTTTATGATGGCATTTTTACCACTCCACATGTGAAAATAATGTAGATATGTCAAAAATTAAAATTTAATGTAAAGTACTACTTCCTGATTTGTTTCTACACATTTCGTTAAAAAATCTGGAAACAAATCAGTAACTAAAGTACATAGTATGTCGAGTTAAGAAATAACTTTATATCCTGATGTGTGTTTATAACTTTTTAAGAAAATGATGTCGTTTGGTGAAGAAAACCTTTCCAAAGTTCAGTGAAAAAATTACTGGCTTACCAAATCCCGCGAATATACGTAACTATTCTAACTGAATGTACAAAGTATTAGTTAAAATTTTACTAAAGCAAGCGTGACGATGCTGTGCTATATAGTCCGAGTTTGATCGTCCATGAATAAAAATTTTACTACCAAACTATGCGTCAATGGTGGGGGATGTGTTGTGTCCGGGTTGGGTAGGGGGTGTGTGTGTCGTGCCATCTACTTCGTATGGCGCTATGTGCCCTCTAGTAGTTATATATATAGACACACACATACATACATACATACATATGTGTGTGTGTGAATATAGTTAATTTCTACTTTCTTTGTTCTTGAGGAAACCACCTGATAGTATCTTACGCATAAACTCCGACCAATGCTACCCTACCATCAATTATAATGTGTATCACGCAAGATCATGGTAAAATATCACAAAGGAATAAAGTGTACAAAGTTCACTCTAGATAACCAGTAGCAAACACTAAACAATTTTACAACACGAAGCTCATCGTAATACTGGATTCCGGGTGTCTCTCATGCTTAATTATCAATGGTGCATGATTAGCCCTCGCTTGGTTTATGTGGATAGCAGTAAACAAACCAATGTTCATCTGTGTCTATGATATGCGATTTCTTCCGAGACACGGCTAAAGTACAATGATTGAATTTTTATGCTATCTGATGGCATTATGTGTATTTATGACAAGCACATGGATTGAGGTATTGCTTTCAACTGATATCTGAATTAAACGGGCGCTAATAAATTGATTCGCCTATGCTATCTACTAATATCTGAATGCACCTATGGCCAATAATTTATTCTACAGTAATAGTAACAGGAAGTATGTCTCAAAAAAAGTAACAGAAGTATTAGGTTTCTTGTTCCTGATAAAAGACATAGGTTCCTGCTTCAATTTAGGTGGTACCAAATGGGTATTTCTTTTCTGAAGCAAATGTACCAAATGGGTAAATCGCATGCCTTTTCGTTTTCTGGAACCACTATTGTTGATTACTTAATTAGAAAAAAATATGCCTGAATACAAATGTGAAATGAATAGGTCGTCTTAATTTAATTTTGGGTTGTCAAAGGAGAAAGCAAGCTACATACAGTATATTGAGTAGTATTCCTGTCTGCATGCTAATGTGTATGAATTCAAGAGGAATTCAGGGAGAAAAGTACATTGAACTTGTATTGATGAAAATGGAGATCTTGACATCAGCAGAACTGCATCCCAGAGCAATGGAGCAACTGAATATTAATGTAATTCATTGTTGTTCATTCTCCTTATTACAGCTGATTAAATAGATGACTGACAAACCTCCTAACAATCGTTGCTAAACTAATCCAATGCATGTTGATCCTCTTGTGTGTTGGTGCCACGTGCCCCGTGCCTTGTCGTGCCTGTGGTTTCCTCTTCTTGGCGGCGTTGCAACGGAGTCCCGCACATGACAGAGCAACAGGCAACATCATGGTAAATTATCAGTAAGGAAATCAAGTGTAACAAACAACCTCTAAATGTTTATAGCAATATACACTTCCTGACATCGATAGTTTATTTTCAGTTTCTCTATATCAAGAACAAGTTCTTAAGATCTTACTGAAAATGGAAAAGATACCTCACGGTCTCCAGTCTGCTGGCTGTGAATAAGATGCAACCTCAGGTTCTGGTATTCCTCTAGGAAGAAGTATATACAACAGTCAATGGTGTTAAACATATACATGTAATTGTGATGAGTTCGGATGACTGGCAGGATAGAGTTTGTTATCTATATAGAGATAGAATCAGAGTTTGTTGTAACCTCCTGCCGAACATCCGAAACCATCGCCATCTCTGTATGTGCCATGATGACGGCAGTTGTAATCAAAATATAAATACAATACTCGGCCCTGAGAAGGGTTTAACGCTTCCTAAACCTCTGTTTCACTTTTCATGGTATCAGAGCCTCTTTCCTTTTAGCGTTCCCATCTACAATCTCGCCATGGCAAGTTCATCCAAAAATCAATCGGCCAATCCACTGGTTGGCTGTACCGTTTCAGAGAAATTAAGCAAGACAAACCATGCGCTATGGAGAGCGCAGGTTCTTGCGGTGATTAGAGGGGCCAGACTTGAAGGCTACCTCACCGGCGCCATCAAAGCTCCTGAAGCCGTAATCACGGTGACGAAGGACGACAAGGAAGTGGCGACCTCCAATCCTGCCTATGAAGAATGGGCAGCCACCGATCAGCAAATACTTGGGTATTTGCTTTCCTCCATGACCAAAGAAGTCCTGGTTCAGGTGGCGTCATGCACGAGTGCTGCTGCCGTATGGAAGATGATCCAAGAATTGTACTGCTCGATGACGCGAGCATGTTGCATCAACACCAAGATCGCCCTCACAACAACGAAGAAAGGAGATCTCTCGATCTCTGCGTATGTGGGCAAGATGCGTGCCCTAGGAGATGAGATGGCTGCGTCAGGTAAACCAGTTGATGATGATGATATGATCTCTTATATCATTGCTGGCCTCGACTCAGATTATGAACCAGTCATCTCCAACATCACGGGTCGGCCTGATCCGATCTCTGTTGGCGAGGCGGTCGCGCAGCTTCTCAGCTTTGAGCAGCGGCAAGCGCTGCACAATGGTGGCGGCGAGTACCACTCGGCGAACGCTGCATCCCGTGGTGGCGGAAACCAGCGAGGCCGTGGCAATGGGCGCGGTCGTGGCGGAAATTCTCGAGGACGTGGCTGCGGCGGCGGCATGCCTCAGCAACAGAACAGCGGCAACAACAAGAACTACCCCGACAACAGGCCCAAGTGCCAACTCTGCTACAAACGTGGACACACGGTAAAAGATTGTTGGTATAGATTTGATGAAGACTTTGTTGCCGATGAAAAATATGCAGGAACAGCTACCACTTCTTATGGAGTGGATACAAACTGGTATGTAGATACCGGTGCTACAGATCACGTTACTGGTGAGCTGGAGAAACTCACTGTGCGTGACAAGTATAATGGACAAGATCAAGTCTACACGGCTAACGGTGCAGGTATGAAAATTAGTCATGTTGGTCATGCAATTGTTAAAACCCCTATGCGAAATCTCCACTTAAAAAATGTTTTGTATGTTCCAAAGGCAACTAAAAACCTTGTCTCTGAAAATCGCCTCATTTCTGATAATTCTGCCTTTATGGAACTTCACAAAAAAAATTTCTCACTTAAGGATCAAGAAACCAAGAAGGTTCTACTTAAGGGGCCATGCCGAGGGAGACTGTACCTCATGCCACCTGCACCGGCGCATCTCTCTCCATCAAAAGAAACTCATGTTGCTATCAAGCCGTCCTTCGAGAGATGGCATAGTCGTCTAGGCCATCCATCTTCTCCAATTGTGGAGAAAGTTATCAGTCTTAATAATCTTCCCTGTTTAGATGAGTCTAATAAACAGTCGGTCTGTGATGCTTGTCAAAGGGCAAAAAGTCATCAATTGCCCTATCCCAAGTCCTCTAGTGTACCTCAATATCCCTTGAACTTGTTTATTCTGATGTTTGGGGTCCTGCACCCAATTCTGTTGGAAGGAAAAATTACTATGTTAGCTTTATTGATAATTTTAGCAAGTTCACATGGGTGTATCTTTTGAAGTTTAAATCTGAAGTATTTACCAAGTTTCATGAATTTCAACAACTTGTTGAACATTTGTTTGATAGAAAAATCATCACTATGCAGACCGACTGGGGAGGAGAATATCAAAAGCTCAATTCTTTCTTTAATAAGATAGGCATCACTCATCATGTGTCATGTCCCCATACTCATCAACAGAATGGATCTGCTGAAAGAAAACATCGCCATATTGTAGAGGTTGGCCTCTCTCTTTTGGCACATGCTTCAATGCCTCTCAAGTTTTGGGATGAGGCATTCCTTTCTGCTGTGTATCTCATTAATAGAACACCAAGCAGAATTCTAAAGTTTGACACTCCTCTTGAGCGTCTTTTTCATCAAAAACCAGACTATAATTCTCTTCGTGTTTTTGGATGTGCCTGTTGGCCACATCTTCGCCCATATAACTCTCATAAAATGCAGTTCCGTTCTAAACAATGCACCTTTCTAGGCTATAGTCCTATGCACAAAGGCTTTAAATGCTTAGACCCATCTACCGGGCGTGTTTATATTTCCCGGGATGTTGTTTTTGATGAACAAATATTTCCTTTCTCTAAGCTCCATCCTAATGCCGGTGCCAAGCTTCGTTCTGAAATTTTACTGCTGCCCCATCACCTTTTGCCTTCTGGGGTTTCACAATTAGCTGATCATATGACTAATTTTCCTGTTTTACCTGCTAATCATTCCTCTGAAGTTGCAGTTCAACTGGAACATATCATATGTGATAACACAGCAGGCACCACAGCAGGAAATTCTGCTCCCTCGGATGACCAAATCGACGTTGATGCTGAGCAGTCTCCTGACGCAGCGGCGTCCTCTTCTGCCACCGTCCACCACTCCAGTGCTGACACGTCTGACGCAGCTGCGACGGCCTCCTCCACTCAGCCGACACCAGCAGCATCTGTGCCGACCTCCACCAATGCAGACATGCCATCCTCACCAGTGCGGGGCGACAACCATCATGCTGATGACGACGCAGCGGTCTCTCCCTCATTGGGATCGGCCTCATCCGGCTCCTCTGTGGATGGGGGCGACACAAGAGTAGCAGTGGTACATCCTAAAACTCGGTTGCAAAGTGGTATACGCAAAGAAAAAGTTTACACCGATGGTACTATTAAGTATAAACATACTTTCTTTACTGCTACTGGAGAACCACAGAGTCTAGATGAGGCATTACATAATCAAAATTGGAAGCAAGCTATGAATGCAGAATATGAGGCCCTGATGAAAAATAAAACTTGGCATTTAGTTCCACCGTTGAAGGGTAGAAGTGTCATAGATTGCAAATGGGTGTTCAAGGTTAAAAGAAAACAGGATGGTAGATTGGATAGATACAAAGCTCGTCTGGTAGCAAAGGGATTTAAACAACGGTATGATATAGATTATGAAGACACCTTTAGTCCGGTAGTGAAGGCAGCTACTATCAGGATTGTGTTGTCTATTGCTGTCTCTAGAGGATGGTGCTTGAGACAACTAGACGTTCAGAATGCCTTCCTTCATGGTGTTCTAGAAGAAGAAGTATACATGAAACAACCACTAGAATATGAGGATTCATCACATCCTGGATATGTGTGTAAGCTTGATAAAGCTTTATATGGTCTGAAACAGGCACCAAGAGCTTGGTACTCCAGGTTAAGTAAAAAGCTATGTGATCTTGGTTTTGAAGGTTCTAAAGCAGATACATCTTTGTTCTTTTATAATAGGAAAGGACTAACAATCTTTCTGCTTATATATGTGGATGATATTATTGTTGCTAGCTCAAAGCCAGAAGCTGTACTAGCATTGCTGCAAGATCTCCAGAAGGATTTTGCTCTAAAGGACCTAGGGGACCTACACTACTTCCTTGGCATCGAAGTGAATAAGGTACCTAATGGTCTTATATTATCCCAAGATAAATATGCATGTGATCTTTTAAAAAGGGTCGGTATGATGGATTGCAAACTGGTGAGTACACCGTTGTGTACTAGTGAAAAGTTGACAGTACATCAAGGAGACTTATTGGGTCCTAATGATGCAACACAGTATAGGAGTGTGGTTGGTGCTTTACAGTATTTAACTTTGACTAGACCTGACTTAGCTTTTCCAATAAACAAAGTTTGTCAGTTTTTACATGCTCCTACTACTGTGCATTGGAGTGCAGTGAAGAGAATCTTAAGATATCTAAAGCAGTGTACCAGTCTTGGGATAAAAGTGTGTAAGTCAAAGAGCATGTTAGTTAGTGCCTACTCAGATGCAGATTGGGCAGGATGTCTGGATGATAGGAGGTCTACAGGTGGTTTTGCTGTATTTTTGGGAGATAATCTAGTATCTTGGAATGCTAGAAAACAAGCCACAGTATCAAGGTCAAGTACTAAGTCAGAGTACAAGGCCTTAGCTAATGCAACTGCTGAACTAATGTGGGTTCAGACTTTGTTGAAGGAATTACAAGTGTCTAGCCCTCCTGCAGCAAAATTATGGTGTGACAATCTTGGAGCAAAATATTTATCTGCTAATCCTGTATTTCATGCTAGAACTAAACATATTGAGGTAGATTATCATTTTGTTAGAGAGAGAGTCTCAAAGAAATTGTTAGAGATAGATTTTGTTCCTACAGGAGATCAAGTTGCAGATGGTTTTACTAAAGCTCTATCAGTTCGTCGATTAGAAAATTTTAAGTACAATCTCAACTTGGGTAAGTTGTGATTGAGGGGGGCTGTTAACATATACATGTAATTGTGATGAGTTCGGATGACTGGCAGGATAGAGTTTGTTATCTATATAGAGATAGAATCAGAGTTTGTTGTAACCTCCTGCCGAACATCCGAAACCATCGCCATCTCTGTATGTGCCACGATGACGGCTGTTGTCATCAAAATATAAATACAATACGCGGCCCTGAGAAGGGTTTAACGCTTCCTAAACCTCTGTTTCGCTTTTCAAATGGACTGGACATGGGCCAAGTTGGGCCATGATACATCTAAGAATACACAAGAATGTTTATATATTTAACACCCCCCCCCCCTCTAAACTCAAGGTGGATCTACCACATTGAGTTTGAGAAGGTGCAATCGATGATGCTCTCGAGTTTGGACCTTACTGAAGAAGTTAGCAACTTGTAGCTCGGAAGGCACATAATGAAGAGAAATGGTTGATTGTTGACAGTGAGAACACATGAAAGAGGCATCAACACCAGTATGCGTCATCAACTCATGCTTCACCGAATCATTAGCAATTTGAATTGCTCCAATGTTGTCACATAGAAGATGTCACGCCCCAAACTGGCCCCGGGCGGAGACCAGGATAGAGCGGTCCAGATTGACCTGCATGCCTGCACCAGTCCCAGGAAATAGCGCTGGTACAACAGGAAGACTGAATATCACAACCACAGCGGTCTCTTTATTTTAAGAGTAGGATTACAACCAGGGTTGGAACTGCGGACAGAACCCGAGTTCACAATAGCATTACAAAAAGGCAGAAGCGGAAAGCGGAGACTAGCCCTAAGCCACAAGCAAAGCCTTGGGGAAGGCCGAAACCCTACTACTGCTCGAAGTCGGCTTGCTCCTGGAAGAACTCTTCATCAGCAGGGTCCACCTCTTCGTCTTCGAGAACTGAGGGGGGGGTTTAATTATATAGAGCAAGGGTGAGTACGGGAGTACTCAGCAAGTCAGGGGAATTAAGTGTTTAATGCAAGCTTCAAGGGAAAGCCAGTTATTTTTCACAATTGGTTTTAGTTTAAGACTTTAGAAACATCTAAGTGGGTGCTTCTCAACGGCACGGAGGAGAAAGTGTGTCTCATCCGGCCGGAGCAGTGATAATGTATCGATTGAACCTTGTCGGCACGAGAGGCTCCCTGCCAATCGTTCACCGACCCGGCTGCACCAACAGCCACAAGCCAACACACCGGTACGAGAGGCTCCCTGCCAATCGTCACCAACTCTGGCTGCTTCAACAGCCTCAAGTCAACACTTCGGTACGAGAGGCTCCCTGCCAATCGTCACCGACTCCGGCTGCTTCAACAGCCTTAAACCAAGCACAGAACGGAAAACCTCACACCAGCAGCAGCTCACAAGATGTCCAGTAAAACTACGCTAAGGAATCACCTCACATCCGCCCATGACCGTGGGCATGCAGAGGTTAACAACTGTTCGAACAGCCGTGCCCACGGTCATGGGCGGATGTGAGGTGATTCCTTAGCGTAGTTTTACTGGACATCTTGTGAGCTGCTGCTGGTGTGAGGTTTTCCGTTCTGTGCTTGGTTTAAGGCTGTTGAAGCAGCCGGAGTCGGTGACGATTGGCAGGGAGCCTCTCGTACCGAAGTGTTGACTTGAGGCTGTTGAAGCAGCCAGAGTTGGTGACGATTGGCAGGGAGCCTCTCGTACCGGTGTGTTGGCTTGTGGCTGTTGGTGCAGCCGGGTCGGTGAACGATTGGCAGGGAGCCTCTCGTGCCGACAAGGTTCAATCGATACATTATCACTGCTCCGGCCGGATGAGACGCACTTTCTCCTCCGTGCCGTTGAGAAGCACCCACTTAGATGTTTCTAAAGTCTTAAACTAAAACCAATTGTGAAAAATAACTGGCTTTCCCTTGAAGCTTGCATTAAACACTTAATTCCCCTGACTTGCTGAGTACTCCCGTACTCACCCTTGCTCTATATAATTAAACCCCCCCCCTCAGTTCTCGAAGACGAAGAGGTGGACCCTGCTGATGAAGAGTTCTTCCAGGAGCAAGCCGACTTCGAGCAGTAGTAGGGTTTCGGCCTTCCCCAAGGCTTTGCTTGTGGCTTAGGGCTAGTCTCCGCTTTCCGCTTCCGCCTTTTTGTAATGCTGTTGTGAACTCGGGTTCTGTCCGCAGTTCCAACCCTGGTTGTAATCCTACTCTTAAAATAAAGAGACCGCTGTGGTTGTGATATTCAGTCTTCCTGTTGTACCAGCGCTATTTCCTGGGACTGGTACAGGCATGCAGGTCAATCTGGACCGCTCTATCCTGGTCTCCGCCTGGGGCCAGTTTGGGGCGTGACAGAAGAGGTGTGGGGACATCACAAGAAACACCAAAATCAGCTAGTAGCCAACGCAGCCACACAATTTTTGAAGTGGTAGTAGCAAGAGCCCGGAGTTCTGCCTCGATGCTAGATCAACAGACAACTACCTGTTTCTTGGACTTCCAAGTGAGCAGAGAAGTACCAAGAAAGATGCAATAACCAGTTACAGATCAATGATCAGCGGGATCACTGGCCCAAGTTGAGTCCAAGAAAGCACGAAGCTGAAGTAGACTAGTTGCTGCATAGAACAAGCATAGGATGGCAGTACCCCTCAACTAACGTAAGATATGAAGTAAGTGACCATAGTGGACTGAAGTGGGAGCACTAACAAACTGACTCAAGATATGAATAGCATAAGCAATATCCAGTCTAGTGACAGTAAGGTAGACAAGGCTGCCCACAAGGTGTTGGTATTGAGAAGGGTCATCAAGAAGAACACCATTTGTAGAACGAAGACGGGCATGCAACTCCATGGGTGTAGTAATAACTGTTTTAGTATTAGTGAGACCTGATTGGGTAAGAAGATTCTCAATATAACGGTGTTGAGAAAGATAGTAACCACCAACTGTAGATGTGACTTCAATCCCTAGAAAGTAACCGAGTGGCCCCAAATAAGACATCATGAACTGCTCATTTCTTTTTCATGAAATCAATGTACTCCAAATCATCTCTAGTAACCAACATGTCATCCACATAGAGTAACAGAAGAGTGTGTCCATGTTCAAATGTGTGAACGAATAAAGCAGGGTCATGGTCACTAGGACAGAAACAAGTAGCACATATCACAGAACTGAATCTGGCAAACCAAGCACTAGGAGCCTGCTTGAGACTATAAGGGCACGACGAAGGCGCCATACATACCCTGATGGAACTTCCACATCTGGAGGTGGTTCCATGTATACCTCCTCATGAAGATCACCATGAAGGAAAGCATTCTTTACATCCATCTGTGAAATAGTTGAAAAGCAAGATGCTGCCATAGCAACTTAAGTGGTCTCATCATAGTCTTGGCCATGAGCCTGTTGAAAACCTCTAGCAACAAGGAGGGCCTTGTATCTCTCCACTAAACCATCTGACTTGTTCTTAACTTTGTACACCCACTTGCAAGTGATGGGAACAACATGATATAGCAATGGGACAAGATCCCATGTGTTGGTTCGCTCCAGTGCAGCAAGCTCCTCTGACATGGCCAATTGCCATCGAGGTAAAACAACTACCTCCTAATAAGTAGGTGGCTCAAGTACAGCTCCAACAACAAAATCATCTCTATTAGGTGCACGAAGAGCATCACGATTATGCAAGTTATACCTTACAGGAGGTGGTGAGCTATTGTGACATCCTGGCCCAATTAGCATGTGGCTTGTGCGGTCCATGAGAGCTGTGTGTGCATGTTTAGTATCACATTGCTAATTTAGCAAGGGTGAAACCAACTTATAAGGGCTTGTCCCTCCAACCATATCACTCCCGGGTTAACCCTTTTACATGAAAGAAGGACAAAAGTGTAAGTGGTGTGGTATGTGTAAGTAAGCACGCCCATCGAATGGGCTAGGCTGCACCGGTTCTGGAGGAAAGGTTGTTATAGCTATCAGACACAACATCTATAATATATGTGGAGGAAAGGTTGTTATAGCTATCGGACACAACATCTATAATATCTGTTGGTTCATCATGAATGGGTGAAGAGAGTTGTGGTTCAACATGAGGTCTCCGGTTGTAGTCAAAGGTGAACATGTCCAATGTTTGTCCAATGTTGTTGTAGAAGGAATTAGTGTTGGTGTTGGTGAAGTTGGGTTGGGTGATGATGGAGGTGGTCCAAATGATAGTGAAGGTGGAGAGGGTGGTGTGAGTGATGTTGGAGATGGTACAGATGAAGGTAGAGAAGGTAAAGAAGGTGGTGTGGATGAAGGAAAAGAATCTAATGAAGGAATGGGTGGAAGATATAGAAAAGAAATGGAATTTGTGGGAGAAGAACTCTGACTACTAGAAGAATAAAAGAAGGGTTTATTTTCATCAAAAGTAACATCTCGGGATACACGAATACGACGTGCAGATGGGTCATAACAACTATAGCCTTTATGCTCAAGACTATAGCCAAAAAAGACACACTCAACTGATTGGGTTGTCAACTTGGTGTGCTCACGAGGTGCAAGTAATACATAGTAGGTACAACCAAAAACTCAAAGGTGGTCATAACAAGGAAGAGATCCGAACAACACCTCTCCAGGTCACTTGCTATGAAGAGAAGAAGATGGTTGCATTTTAATGAGGTGCACAGCTGTTGAAATAGCCTCTACCTAGAAGTGAGCTAGAACAAAAGATGCAACAAGGAGTGTTCTGGCACTCTCAATGATATGACAATGTTTATGCTCGATGACACCATTTTGAGCATGTGCACTAGGACAACAAAATAGAGGAAGAGTGCCCTGAGCTGCCAGAAGTTTACGAAAAGTATTGGACATATACTCCCCACTTGAGTCCGACCGAAAAATGCGAATTGCACAAGAAAACTAGGTATGAACCATCTGAGCAAAAGACTAATATACAGAAAACAGCTAAGAACGGTGCTTCATTAAATAGATCCATGTATATCTAGAATAATCATCAATAAAAATGACATAGTAGTTGTGTCCTCCTTTGGAAGGAAAGGGGGCCTTCCCCCAACATCAGAGTGAACCAAATCAAAAGGTCGACTTGACCTAGAGGCACTAGAAGGATATGGAAGTTGTATTTGTTTGTCAAGTTTACAACCTTTGTAACTAAAGTTGGTGTCAATAGAAACTGGACCAAGAACACCTTGGTTGGCAAGTGTGACTACACGAGAACCACATAAGTGACCCAAACGATGATGCCAATGTGGAAAAAACTTGCAAGCTGAAGAACACACAGGAGAAGTAACAGTTGGTGTGACAGTTGAGGATGATGGTATATTCAAGCTATCAAGAATATAGAGTTCCGAGGACCTCTTTTGATGATGTCCAGTACCAACAACCGCTCCTTAGTGATGGTCTTACACAAAACATGAGGTACCATCAAATCCAACAAAGCAATTTTTATCAGTGATCTGCCCAACTGACATAAGGTTCGTGGATAGTTTAGGGACAAGTGCCACATCGGGCACTGCAAACCGAGGAGCAGAGAAAGCCCCCTTATGAGTTACCTTACACAAAGTTCCATCAGCTGTATGAATTGTAGCACCATTTGCAATAGGTCAACATGAAGTGAGCCATGAATTGTCACATGCCATATGAAAGGAGGCTCCTGAATCCAAAATCCACAGATAGGACGCAACTGGTAGAGGACTTGATATAGATGAACATGAGGCGATAGCAGCACATGGGTAAGGACCAAGAATTCCATCTGATATCATGATAGACCAACCAAACTAAACAAATCAGAGACCACTAGTAATTCAGCTAACTGAGTCTTGATACTGGTTTTAGCCCAAAACCGGCAAGAATACACAAGCATGTTTATATATTTAATACCAGCAAGTATGCTGGCAGACAGATCACAACTGAAGGGGATGCGACCTCTTCGTGAGCTGCAGCCTTTCCTATTACTGCCCCATGTTAACTGCAGAAAGAGGTTATTATCAGCCTTGAAGTAAAGCGTGTAAGTTTAATTTGCAGTACAATATCCTTTTCTGAAAATTCATCATTTCCGCAAGAGTTGTTCAAAAGTTTACATTTCTTATCTCATCTATTGGTTCATAGTCATTGAGTTATTTATAACATTCATAGTCATGGAGTAATTTATAACATAGAAAAACTAGAGATTGGTGCAATTGTGAAACCATACACTGAGCATACCATTGTTAGCTAGGACTGAACTCCAAATGCTTGATATGGGGGGAACTGGATTCCAGATGCCCCTCATGCTCAATTGTAGCACGGTTCAGATTACTCTTCTCTTGGTTTCCTTGGATGGAAGATAGTCATGTTCATCTGTGTGGTAGGTCATCTCTCCAAATACACTAGCTACTAATAATAAGCCAGAATGCCTGAATTTGTGTGGTGTGCAGTGTGTGTTGGTAGTCTGTTGTATATATGGAAAGATTTCTAGTCATGGACCAAATTGCCACAGTACAGATCGACTGGTATTTACTATACTTTCTAGGAGTTGCTTATAAGCCGAAAATTATAAAGGTACATTTTCAGTTTTGGCCATAACTGAAGTTGGTGTGAAATGAGGGGGCCAAATGTATATTTCATGTTTTGCTCCTGCTATGTTGGCTCCAAGCATCAGACAAATCAACAAGATCATGTCATCCTGAATAGGCATTGGCATCTTGACAAAATCAAGCAGATGGAACATCATGAAACATGTAGAGTTCAGCCAAACTTGTGTTCAGTTCACCTTTTACATACTCACCTTCATATTCATTTTTTAAATGTTATGAGATGTCATATATGAAAGCAAACACACGACTAGTAGGAACTTGATATGCACATATGCTCTCTTGATCTCATCTGATGTCTGAATTCACCTCGATGTAAAGTATGTGTGCGCCAATTGCAGAGGCAGATTCGTTACCATATCACCCAATCAAATCAAAATTGCAGCAATAGACTAACGCTGTACTCTACAGGGCGATCCTCTCACCATCCAGACAGATACCGGTGTCCTCACGGCACCGTATGTCTCCTAGATGTCGATCGACTACCGGCAGTTACATGTGAATGATTAACACTTGAGTGATTGAAAAGGATGGACTTTTTCCTCACTTCTTTTGGTTAATTCCCGTAGACGAAGAGCGTGCAAGAAGATGCCTAGTTCAGGTATAAATAATCCACAATGGGACACTGAGGAAACTGAAAAGGAAACATCAACATTTCAGCAGTTCATCTACACATACCCATCTGGAGTTTTGGTGAATCGCGTATAGGAGGCAAAGCTAGCACTAGAATGTTGCACTCTAACCCACTTTGTTTTCGATGCTCAGTCTTCGTGACCCTACATGCCATGGATTGCTGATGGAGGAGGTTGGAGTGTAGAAGGATGCGGGAAATCTAGCTTCCAAACATGTAATGAGTATCTGCTTAACTTTTTGTAAGTCCTGGGAAGTGTCTCTGTCACGGCCCATGTTTAGCCACTGCCCTATGTGTTATTGCCAGGCGCTGTTTGGTCTTCGACATCCTTTTGTCGATGTTATAACTCACAAAACCTATTCTTTCAATCTTAATAACATTTGGTCAACCTAACCCTTCGGCCGACCCAGCAAAACCAGGATTCCTGATGCATCTCATGCTCAATTTCCCAGCAGTGCATGATTAGTCCTTGGGTTTAATTTACATGTGTTGTAAAGGCAGTAAATCAACCATATTCATTTCTCTCCATGACATGTGATCTCCCCAAATAGGCTGTTAAGACACAATGCCTGAATTTGTGTGCTCTATTGCCCTGTATGAACCAGTTGCATCATGTGTTATATGGCTTAGTTTGTTGTATATATGAAGAGAACATGGATTGGTGTATTGCTTTCCAAGTTCCACAAGATGAAATGCCACAGTACAGAGTGGTAGTTAATACTTTCCAATATAGTTTTATGAGCTGAAAATTACCAGGACCACTTCCAATCTTGACCATAACTGATGCGTCTGCACCTTTTTAACCGATGTCCAATCGATAATCTGTGTATGCAAAAAGAGAAATTTGACAATCCTTAAAGAGGTACCAAAATTTTTAATGCAAATTTGATACCTCCTAGTACGAAGGTATCAAATTTTATACTTAAAAATATGGTACCTTCCGGTGCCTTCGTACATCTAGGACACAACTAAATTCTAAGTAAATAATTAATTCATGTTCGAGGTAATTTTTGGGGATATAAGTTCAATCTACATTTTTTTTCTAAAATTTCTTGCGAATGCGTTAGCACGCAGAGAGAAAAATAGTACTCGTTATATATATAGCTTGCTTTGCCCTTTCGGCAAACCAAAATTACAGAAGGTATGATTCTTTTTCTGATTAAATAATCACCAACAGTGGATCCGGACAACAATAAAACATGCCATTTACACATTTGGTACCACCTTTTGTCAGGAACTCAGGATCAGAAATCTGATATTTCTACTGGACTGATTTTATGGTCCTTACCGACAGCTAGGTATCACATTTTTGGTACCGCCCATTACCTCAAGTATTAGGAGGTACAGAGTTTCTTTACAATAGAAAATATGGTACCTCCTGAGAACATAAAAAAATAATTTTATTTCTACTTTCAATTGCTATTAGTGCAGAATAAATGATTTGCTTCATTAAATTGATAATCAGGGAACGATGGTGATATATATTCGGTTAGCCAGGAGGAAGCATATGTGCATTTGGAGGCAATGAACCCCAACAGCTCCATCTCAGGACATGATAATAGGAAACCATGAACATGTTGTAAGTATGAGAGACATTGGCAGTTCAGCTACCCGGCCATACAAGGATATGAAGAAGCAAGAGAGTTTGTGTGCCTCTGCACTCGGCACACACGTTTTTACATAGTGAATTCAGATATCAGATGAGAGCATAGGAGTATCAATTTAGATATTCATAAGATCAAACTAAGTTCAGCCTTGAAGTGAATGGATAGCATAAAAGTTCAGGCATTGTGCCTCAGCAGCGTATTTGGAGAGATGATATTATCACAGAGATATGCTCAAATAAACATTGGTTATTTACTACTACTATGCACAGAAACCAAGAGAGTACTAATCATGCTTGCACAGTTTCACTCTGTGGGGAAATTGAGCATGCGAGGCATCCAGAATCCAGTTTTGCCGAAGTACCCAACTCCATCTTCGGTCACGAATCCAGTTGCATTAATACACCAATTTATACTTATCTTGTGTTGAACCCTAGCAATGATATCAATGGACGGTTGAGGACAGGAATTAATGTAAGCTTTTGAACAGATCCAATGGAGTGATAAATTTTCAGAGATTGGTGGCTGAGGGCGCGGCTGAATTTTCGGATTTGCTATAGGGTGCCTTCGACACTATGGTTCTCCTTATCTGCTGGATGATATGAAAGGAAAGGAATGCCCGTGTGTTCCAGAACAAGGAGAGTACAGCAGGCTATCTTTTTGACGCCATCAAAAAGGAAATCATTATCTAAAAGGAAGCCGGAGCTTTCAAAGATTTGGGAGAGTAAAGGCTAAGCCGTAGTTCCATTTTATGTTTTCGGGAGGTTGCCTCTTTAGCGACATCCATTTGGCTTCGACAGCTTCTTGTCGAACTAAACGAGTTGTAAATTTGTACATACCCTCAATCTTGGTGAAATTTGGTTGGCCATTTCCTTCAGCCGACCCAGCAAAAAGAATATATTATACTACACATGGAACTTTCATACTTCACTTCAAGGCTGATAATTAACCTGTTTCTTCAGTCACGCGGATGCCATGATAGAGAGTTAGAAGGCTCATGAGATCGTCATCCTCGTTGCATCAACCTCTGTAGGAAAGAATGCCGCTCACTAAGATCGGGCACCAGCAAATGGAATTAATGTTTCGACTGTTTAAGATAGTAAATAGTAATCCATGACCAAGAAAAGTTCTATACTGGAGTTGAAAGACTGAACAGAATGTACGTCCCACTATAGAGCCAACAATTATTCAGATTAGGTTTTGCTGCAGTTTTGATTTGATTGGTTGAGATGCTCATGTATTTACTTCGCCGTGCAGTCAGTAAAAGCATCATTGCATCAAAGTGAATTTCGGTCATGAAGAGCAATATGTCAGTCCATGTGCGCTCCATATATACAACAAACTAAGAGAAGCCATGACACATGATGTAACCAGCAAAGAGCAATAGATTACACTAATTCAGGCTTTGGGTCTTAGCAATGTATTTGGGGATTTCACAGATCATAGAGACACAAATGATCATGGTCGATTATTACTGCTATATATCCACAGAATTAGTGTGGCAATTGAGCATGAGAGGCACTAGTAGTCCAGTTTTGTCAGTATCCCAGTATGTGACACGTTCAGTAAGTTCTAGTTCTGAAATTTGAGTTCTTAATAACCACTGTAACCAACATATATACTGCTGCACATCAAATTTACATGCTTTACCTCAAGTCCAGTAATATAACTAGAGGGCAAAAGGGTTCTCACATCCACTTCTTGGTCACATAGTCACATCGACCTCTGTTGGAACATCAGGTTGCGGGGACACTGTTCAGGCTCTTCTAAAGAGCCTTGTGTTTGGCATTCATCTGAACTCGAGATATGATGATAACATCTTGATCGATGTGCTAGTGAGATTCCTTCGTTGCCGCTTATACCTGAACTTCGCAGCTTGTTTGCTCATTGGGCTAGGGAAATTAACCAAAGGAAGGATTGAAATTTGAAAATTTCTGTTCCTTTCATTCAATCAGGCATTAATCCTTGGCAATGTAATTGCCGGCAAGCTCTATTCACAGTGAAGCAAACAACGGAATTCAGAGTTTGAGACACTGAACTGGATGCAACTTTCTCTGTATAGCGCACAATCCTTGATTGGTTGCGACGCTGAAGGATGTGCCTCTGCAGTATGTCTTTGCATCAACATATATTCAGTCAATCAATTTCTTGGTGGCCATTTAATCAACTATTACCCAATCTATCATTTGATCAATGTGTTTTTTTTTTGCATATATGACATGCATAGTGACGTGAGGGTCAAAATTACTCAGCTTTTGCACCAGCATCACCTTAGCATAAAAATGAATATGGAACTACTTAAATACTGAGCAGAAGTTTGTCTGAACCATCGTTTTCCATCAGAGCAATTTTACCATCCTTGAGAAGGTACTAAGAGGTACCGTATTTTCTAGTGTAAAAATATAGAGATTTGCTCCGGTCCATCAAAAAGTACCTCGAGGTACCGGTACCTCACGGTACCAAATCGTTTCTAATCGTTGGATCTAACAATGCCCATCCTACCTAGCTAGATACAACGATCGGAAATGATTTAGTACCGCGAGGTACCGGTACCTCGAGGTACTTTTTGATGGACCGAAACAAATCTCAAAAATATAATACCTCTAGGTACTAATACCTCGAGATACTAACATTTTTAGTGTAAAATGTTAGTACCTTGAGATACTTTCTCAAGGATGGTAAAATTTACCTTTCCATGATGTTCTTGATATTAAAATATGTCAATTAACGATTTTACAGTACTTGAGGAGGTACCGAGGGTACTGCATTTTCTAATATAGAACTAGGAAGGTGGCCCACGCTTATGCGCGGGCATTAATATTGTTGAAAGGTAAGATTATAGTTTATTCAAAAATTGTCTTATAGATAGGGAACTAAAGATTAAACAATGTCCTTTTAAAATGATTCAGGGATTCTATTTTTTAAAATTATCTCAAAAAAGCATTCATCGACCCTTTGAATAGAAGATAGATTAAGTTCATACCGTGCAAATATGGCTACAAGTGAAAATTGCGAGATCAAAGAGCTGAATCGCCTCAGGAAGGCACATGACAAACAAATTAAGGGTAAATTCAAAGTTGAATTTTTCCCCTCTATATAAGTTTAACAATTTCATATTTTCTCCATAGTTCTGAAGAACTTTAAAGGGTGTTGGTGCACACAAATCACCTACACAATTGCTTTGCTTGGTAGTGCAAAATATCAACATTGTTTAAAGCTAATTTCTTTTGTTTTCGTAAGTTTGATGGTTTTCTTTGAAACAATATTTGTTTGAAATAAGACCATAATTATATAAATTTAATTAGTATGGATAGTTTACTTATAAATTTTGGAGTGTTTTATAGTAAAGTTCATTTCTGTCATGTAGTCTGGTTATATAAAAATATAGTTTTGTTCAATAAGTTCAATATAATTTACATCACCAGAATTAAAAAAAAGTGTAAAACCATCCATGACTACTTAAAAATTTTCATTTGTCTAATTTTTTAAAAAAATTCAAATAAGCACATATTCTCCTTCTTATCGGTGTCTTTGTCATTATTCATAATCAAAAAAAAAAACTCCTTGTACAACTGACATATCATGCCGTCACTCGATCACATATAAATGTAAACTGTTTGTTATTATTCTCGGTCCACTTATTACTCGATAGTATCCTCCACTCACCTTTCATCTTAGATAGTCATACACCATATTTTATCTAATTTATCTACTTATTTATTTTATATAAGGGGCAACAACACCCTGCTCCTCTCTCATGCATGGGACACATGGTCTAAATTTTTTTCCCAAAGCAAGTTCTTAGTTAACACATGTAATGTAATTAGAATATTACCTGTGTAATATATATGTATGTGACATATGGTAATTTTTGTTCTAGCTTCACCCTGTTTATATACATATAAAGAGAAATTAATTATATTTAACTCACGGTGCTTGATTCTTCTTCTCTCTACATCACATCTTCGATTTGTTTTCACATTATTAAAAAAACCAATAATTATCCATTGATGACTTGATATGTCTTCACCTTGACAAAACAGTAGTGCTGCGGTGTCGTGATCTCCCTAGCTGCCTTAGGTACGACGCCTTGACATGCATGCAGAAGGCAAAGACGTGTACGTGTGTTGTGCAGAGGAACATAGAGAGGTCTTCTGAGGCTTTTGTTTTTTTAACAAAACATAGATCTGATTGTCCAAAATAATAGGTCCACCGGTTTAAGAAAAAATTGATGAACAAACATTTTTATTAAAAATAGTCTAAAATAATGGGTACATAATATAATATAATGGTGTAAACTTTATTTTTAAATATGGTCGAGCTAATTTATTTATGTCCGTACAAACAATTATATGCTGATATATTCCATGTTTGTAAAGTAACTATTATTTAAAATGTATTATCACTAACAATAATAATATTTGGTGTCTCAACTAAACACATGGAAAAAGAAAAAAAAAGGGGAAAAGAGGGAAGGTTACGTACATACGTCCTGAATGGAAGGAAAGGTGGAACTACATATACGCAAGGGAGGAGGAGAGTTGGAACCATACGTCGTCTCTGTTCAGTTTATTTTAAGAAATCTAATCTAACAGCTTATAATATTGGACCCACCGATTTAAGTGAAAATCAAAGGGATGGATGTTTTGCTTTTTTCTCAGATTTTCTAGGATTTTCTCTAATTTATTGGAGCGCCACGTGTTGGTTTGATAGCGTTTTGAGAAAGTTTAATGGACTTTTAATATATAATAGATTTGGTATCTCTCAATACCTCCGATACTAGAAGGTGTAAAAATTTACACTGAAAATTTCGGTATCTCTTGGTACCTCTCTCAAGGACTATAAAATTTCTCATGAACCATATATAATGAATGTAGTTACTTCTTTTCTTCTGGAACCCGGCTTATAATATTTTACAAATTAAAACTCGAAGGAGTGATACCCTACAATCAATTAAAATTTACAGATCAAGGTAAAATAATATCGCTCAGGAATCAAGTCTACAAAACACTTTCTGTACATCCAGCGGTCGGCACTAATTCTTTTTAGACAGCACGAAAGACCTTGCTAAAACTGGATTCCGGATGCTTCCCATGCTCAATTGCCCCATGGTGCATCATTAGTTATCACTTGTTCTATGTGCTAGTGCTATGGTTAGTAGTAAATTAACACCAATGTTCATCTTTGTCTATGATGTCTAGTCTTTTTAGAGAACCTGCTGAAGAACAATAATGCCTGTTTTTTTTTTAATGCTATATGGTGGCTCCTGTGCCAGGACTTCTCTTAGTTTAATACTTGGATCGAGATATTGCTTTTTCAACTGCTATCTGGATATCTGGATTAAACGGCCAGCAAGAATAAATCGATACGCGCCTATGCTCTCAACTTGATATCTGACTTCACTTCATGCAAAAACGTGTGTGCCGATTTCAAGCCATACCTATCAGCTTCCCAAGTCCCAACCAATCAAATGAAAATGGCAGAAAAAGTTTACTGAAAATTGTTCGCAGTACAATTAAACATGCATCCAGTTCAGTGTCCCAACTCCTTAATTTTGCTCTAATTTCTCTACATGATCAAGAACGAATTTTTAATAACCTCTTGCGGTCTTGCTCAAAGAGCATCAGATACCTGATGGTGAACAGTGAGCTGGTGATAGCACAACTGAAGTGGATGTGACCTCTTTTTGAGCTACAGTCTTTCCTACAGAGATGCATGTGATCGGGAAGCGGGTGCGAGGATCTTTCCTGTTAGCTCTCTAGTAGAATGCCAAGAATTCTGCAGAAACAGGTTACATTATCAACCTTGAAGTAAAGCACATAAATTTTATGTGCGGTATAATATATAGTTGTTATCAGAAAATTCATCACTTCCACAACAGCTGTTCAAAAGTTTACATTTGTTTTCCTCAACCATTGCTTGATTTCGTGGGGGTATTTATAACAGAAAATAACTAGAGATTGGTGTAGTGGTGCAAACCTTACACTAATCAGCAAATAGTGGTTTAATCATGTTCGAATTCAGAATTCAGACCTGGATTACTCACCGAAGATGGAGAATCTGATGCTATCGACCAAACAGAATTCCATATGCCCCTCATGCTCAATTGCCCTGCGGTTCAGGATTGCCCCCCTCTTGGTTTATTTGGGTAGTAGTAGTAAATAATCATGTTCATCTGTTTATATGTCATCACTCCAAATACACTAGCTAGATGGTAAGGCGCTATGCCTGATTTTGTGTGATGGTTATACCATCTGCCGTTGATTCTCTTGGTCAGCTTGCATATATGGAGAATACATGGACTAGATATTTAGATATTTCTAGCCATGAGCCAAAGTACCAAAGTACACAGTGTTATATAATGCTTCTCAAGGTTGTTCCGTAAGCTGAAAATGGGCAGGTATATATTAAATTTCAGTCATAACGGAAGCTGGCGTTTAAAATTGAAATTTAAATGAATTTGGGGGTTGGGGGTGGGGGATCCAACTATGACATATCACCATTTTGATCGGGCGGTATTGGCACCATACATTTAAAAAAAATCAAGAAGATGAGGTGGACCTGAATAGTAATTTGGGCCAAATGCGCTACCAACCCAAACATAGGTAAAAAATAGTCGTTCGATCAAGAGAAATTTTACAATTCTTGAAAAAGTATCTTAAGATACTTAAATTTTACACTAAAAATTTTGGTACCTCAAGATACCTCGATGATATAATTACCCTTCAATCAAACATAAGCGGACTAGAATAAATGACCATGCAAGCCGGCGCTAGCCACCATGGATGTAGCCGGCGTTCACGCGCCACCACTGATGTCGATCTCTCCTAGATGCATGTTGAGTGCCAACGATTATACATGGGAAGGATTAACTCTTGAGTGAATACGAACATTTTTTTCCTCTTCTTTTTTTGTTTGCGCATCCTAATGAGCAAACAAGACGACTCCTTTAGTTCCTCAGACAGATACAACCTGCACCGGAACAACGAGAGAATTGGAAAGGAACATCAAACATTTCAGCAATTCATCTGATCATACCCATCAAGAATATGAGGCAACACTCTTGGAGGTTGCAGTCTTTGCTCATTTTGTTTTGCTCGTGCCATGTCATCTTGGACTCCAATCGTTCCATCAGTAGTTTAGAGACAGAGAAGTTGACGCAACGACTCATCTTGCTCTTAGTTAGAATGTTCGGTTGACTGCAGAAAGCCAGAAGCAGATAACAATATCAGACTTGAAGTAAAATATGTAAATTTTTGTGTGCATTATATGATCGATATGTTCTTCTCTGAAAATTCATCATTACCACAAGATCTGTTCAAAAGTCTATGTTTCCTTCCTAAACAATCGAACATTGGTTAGGTGAACACTAAGATTTCAGTGCTAGATTACTTACGGAAGACGCATAAGACACCATGGAAGGGAAAATTCGATTTCTGATGCCTCTCATGCTCAATTTCTCCACTGTGCATGATTAGTCCTCCCTTGGTATTGATGGATTATATAGAGGCAGTAAATCAACCATTTTCATTTGTGTCTCTGTACGTGATGCGTGGTCTCCCCAAATAGACTTAAACACAATATCTGAATTTGTGTGCTCTTTTCTGTGCTGGTTACACCATGTGTCATGGCGTCTCTTAGTTTGTTGTATATATGAGGAGCACATGGATGGAGAAATTTCTTTTCAAGTTCCCATGAGATGAATTGCCACAGGACAGAGTGGTAGCTAATACTTTTAAATAGAGTTTTATGAGCTGAAAATTACCACGGCCACTTTCAATCGGGGCCATACATGATGTCTAATGCTGGCATTTAAAGTTTTAAATGACGGGGGGTCAAGTATCACCAGGCAACACGTCCTTGTTCGCCGTACTCAAAACGATCACGGTTTTGATCTCTAGAAGGTCACACTGTACCCGTACCATCCTCCATCTTTTCAACAGAAGTTGATGCCACCAAGAAGTGGGTGTGAGGACCCTTCTTGACCTGTATTACTACAATGCAGCGACTGCAGAAACAAGTTACATTGTCAGCCTTGAAGTAAAGTGTGCAAATTTGATGTGCAGTACTGTATTGGTGCAACCTAACATTGAACAAACAGTGATTAATTAGGTCATAACTCAGATTTCAGAAATGGATTACTTGCCAAAGATGAAGAATGCCGCCACGACAGAAAAACTGGCTTACTGATGCTTCTCATGCTCAATTGACCCATAGTACGTGATTGGTCCTCCCTTGAGTTGCTCTGGATAGTAGTAGTGTTAGTAATTAATAATGTTCTTTTGTACATGCCTCTGTAATATAATACGTGATTTTCCCAGACAGTACAATGCCTGAATATGTGTGAGTGTGATAGTTATATCATGTTTCATGGCATCTCTTATATATACCAGTATACCACTGCAGATATGTCGAGCACAATGATTGAGGTATTGCTCTTCATGATCCAAACTGCAAAGCACACGGTGGTACTTTCCAATGCAGTTTTATGAGCTGAATAAACAGGCCCATTTTCCATTTCAGTCAGAAGTTAAGCTGGCGTTTACAACTTAAATGAGAGGGGGTCCAAAATCAAGCAGAACATTGAAACATGTACAGTTCAGACAAACTTGTGTTGAGTTCATCTTTCTACTCAGTGCTTACCTTTATATCTTTTTTTTTCTTTGTGATGATGGGGCTGTGCAAAAGGTGTGTACATAGTACTCTCACATCAGCATATGCATGCTGTATTTTGCAATGGACCACATGTTGATCGAATGTTAGATTGAGTTATTTTCTCTGACAGAACTCGGCAAAAATATCAGTACGGGATTGAGTATACCTAGTACCAAATGACCTCTGAACATTCAGCAGTGAGCAATAAATCATTTCCTGAATTCATTTGCAGTTTCTCCGCTTGATCAATAATGTTTTTTTTATCAAAACCTCTTGATCAACAATCCTTTGCCAACATGGTTCTCCGGTGCTTAATCTTCATTACTGACGAATGAATGTGAGGACCCTTATTGCGAGCTCTTTATTACATTGCCACAATGACTGCAAAAACATCATGCATTCTCAGTCTACTCTTAAGTAAAGCACATAAATTTCATTTGCATTATAATATGTTTCTTTCTCTGGAAAAACATTCTCTCCCAAGAACTGTTCAAAAGTTTACACTAATTCACCGTCTTGTTGGCCTGGTGATCAATCACTGTAAACTGCTAAAGTTTTTCATGCAGATGAGGACCCTCCTAGCTATCTATTACAATACTACTGTAACTGCAGAAATAAGTTAAGATTATCTGCCTTGAAGTAAAAAGAGTAAACTTTATGTGGAGTAATGCAGTATAATGTGTTCTTCTCTGAAAATTCATCATTTCCAAGAGCTGTTTAAAGTTAAAATTTCTTTCTTCAACCACTTATTCGTACAGCTAGAGTTATTTATAACACTGAATAGCTAGAGATCAACATATTAGTGCATCCACACACTCAGCAAATAGTGGTTGGATCAAGACTCTCAATTAATTGTATTACTTACAGATGATGAGCGACATCTTTGACCTTGGCAAAACTGAATTCCGGATGCCTCTCATGTTCAGTTGGTCCACAGTGCATGTTTAGTCCTGCCTTGGTTATCTCACTTTATCTGTTCTATGGATGTTAGTAAACAACCATGTTCTGGTGTCCTTGTGATATCTGTGGTCCCAAATAAACTGCTAAGGCACAATCCCTGAATTTGTGTATTCTGTGATAGAAATCATAGGCTTGGCTTATTTTCTATACTCTCTTCGTCCCAAAATATAAGGGGTTTTGGATGGATGGGACACATCTAGGATGTGTCTCATCCATCCAAAAACTCTTGTATTTTGAGACAGAGAGAATATATATGGACTAGTAAGAGCACATGGATGGAGATATTGCTCTTCATGAGCCAAATTGTCAGCGTACGGGGTAGTAATCAACACTTTTTAATGGATTTTTATGAACTGAAATAAATTGGCAGGACATTTTTAATCTTTGGCCATAATTGAAGCTGGCGTCTAAAATTCAATTGAGGTGTCCAACTATGACATCTCATCGTTTTGCTCAGGATATATTGGCAACAAGCCAGCAAGAGCATCAAACATATCAATTGAACAAGATCATCTGGTTCTGAATAAAAATTGGCGTCGTCTCCTTGACAAACCAAACAAAAACATCACGAATCAGTGCAGACAAACTTATTTAGCCTTCATATTTAGTATTTTTAATAATGGGCTGTGTATATTTGAGTATTTTTAACCTCACATCACTAGGCATGTTGTATATGCACTAAAACTCATGCTGATTGAATGAATGTTAGATTGGTAAGTGACTGTGAACAAATTGATGCACCGATGCTCTCAATCTGATATCTGAACTCACTTCAAAACAAAAGACAAGACGTCTATGCCCATTATTGCGCGCCAAGGTAAATCCATCAGCGTCTCAACCAATCAAATAAAAATCACAGTAAAAGCTATATGAAAAATTGTTGCCTATTCAATGAAGCGTAAATTCGGTACATTGTCTCAACACCACAATTTGGTGGAATCGTCAGCAGCAAGAATGGTAAAACAGGATGCATAGTAGTGCCCTAATTTGCATGATTTCATTCCATTCTGCAGGCAGGAACCATTAACCATGTAGGAATGGCCACCGAACGCTGAGGTCACCGCCAACGATCAGGAGAGAACCATCGGAGAATTTGAATACAAACATCGCAGAATTGGATTCCAGATGCCTCTCATGATCAATTGTCCCATGGTGCCTCTCATGATTAACCCTCGCTTGGTTTCTAACTTTCTGTGGATAGTGTAGTAACCAACCATGCTCATGTGTGTCTCTGCCAACCATGTTAATTTGTGTCTTTGTGATATCTAATATCTCCAAATAAACTGCCAAAGCACAAGGCCTGAATCTGTGTGCTGTGCGATGGTCATGTCTCATGGCTTCTATTATATATCACTCTATATATGCAGAGCACATGGATTAATGTATTGCTCTTCATGAACAAAATTGTCACAGTACAGAGTGGTAGTTGGTAAATTCATTGAAGTTTATGATCTGAAAAAACCATGGCATTCTCAAATTCGGCCATAACTGAAGCTAGCCTTCAAAATTTAATGACTATCACATCTCGTGGTATTGATCCGATCAACTAAAATGGCACCAATCATCAAACGAATCAATCAAGAACAAACATCATGAAACACCACACGTACAGTTCAGACAGACAGACTTGTGTATACTAAATTACCGATGAAGGTAAAGAAATTTAACTCAGTTAGAGTCGCCTGTTCCGACTGCCGAGTCTCAAACAATCAAATCAGAATTTCAGCAAAATTTACCTGAAGAATTGCTTGCTATATAACGAAACTACACATGACCAGTTCAGTCTCTCGACACCTTAAATTTGCTCGTAACATCTTCCCATCGATCTTTCACTTTCAGGCATATCAGAAGCAAGAATTGAAATTAAAAAAAAATGGATAGGTACCAACACCCCCAATTGCGTCATTCCGTTACCTTACCGCCGGCCGCCGCCGCCGAGGAACGAAATTAAACTACCGCGAATTTGACGGAGTGTGAGAAGAAAGGGATAGGGCTCACGTGATGGGCCGATATCACTGGGCCGCAAGGACATATAGGCCTAAATAAGTTTACGGGCCTAGTATGGACAGCCCAGATAGGATTTCTACCATTATTAGCGATCCAATTTCAGCTGGCACAATGGGCCAACTTGATGTGGTGGCCCTTTTGGGCTCCCATTAGCCACAGATTGAATATTTGGGCTTTATAAACAACCCATCAAATGAAGGAAACAGAAAATAGGACCTAAATGGACGGTCCAGATCGGAATCACTACAATATCTAGCTGGGTACGGCACGCAATTACCCATATAAAATTATTTATTTTTTACATATGATTTTACTTAAAGTTCGTTAAATAGTTATCTCGTTGTCTTAGGACTTTGAAAGACCAAACCTTATTATCCCGTGTTTCTAAAAGTCACACCAGTCACTACCCTTACTCTTTTGCCACCTATTTATTTGCTTGCTCGATTTATCACGGTTTCTATTCATTTTTGTTGGAACCTTTAAAAATTGGACCTTGTAATTTTTAGAGTTCATTGTCTCGTTGGGTTGTGTTATTTTTGGAAGTCCCGTCAAACGCCACCTCTATACTCCTCAACGGCCCATCCGCTCAACGGCCCATCCGCTACCTCCTCTCTTTATTGTTATTAGGATTTTAAAAAATCAAACATAATTATCATTGGGTATTTTTTTACTTTATAGAAGTCTCGCCAACCATCATGATTGGTGCTGCTTAACGGCATGTCCATCGTCTCTTCTCTTTATCGTTATTGGGATTCTATTTGGAGGTTTGTTTATAGTTTCTAGATGTCCTATCAACCATCATCACCCTATTTTTTTAGGCCCCGTTGCTTCTTCTATTTTTATTGTCATTTTTCATTGTGTTCTACATGGACTTTTTTTTTATGTTTTTCATTCCGATATTTTTTTATTTACAAATTTTATTTCTAGTTGAACTCTTATAATTATTTTTCTATTTTTGGAATTTATTTTATTTTTTATTTTAAATTTTAATTAATCTCGTGTTGTGTTCTGTATAGTCTCTTCTTTCAATAGTCATTATTTTTTATTCCTAATTTTAGTTATATATAAATTTTATTCCTAGCGAAAACTCTTGTTTTTCTTTTTCTAATTTCAGAATTTTTTTATTTTTTATTTTAAATTTTAATTAATCTCATATTGTGTTCTATACGAACTATTCTATCAATGGTCCTTATTTTTATTCCTAATTTTAGTTGTTTGTTAATTGTATTCTTATTTAAACTCTTATTTTTATTTTTCTAATTTTGAAATTTATTTTATTCTTTATTCCAAATTTTAATTAATCTTTAATTGTGTTCTATATGGACTCTTTTTTTAATATTCTTTTTTATTTTGAATTTTAATTATTTCTAAATATATTCCTACTCGAACTCTTTTTTTCTTTTTCTTTGATTAATGTGAGAATTTCTAGCCTAACGTCTATTTTAATAATATAATAGATATGTTGTTCTTTGAAAAATCATCGTTTCCACAAGAACTATGCTTTGAAGCTTGTTTAGTCACTATTGAAATTGGCGTATAAATTGGGGGAGTCCATTTGACTCGTGCGAGATCCAACCGGATCCAGCTGCCCATCGCCCGCCGTTGCCACCAATTTTATTTTCTTCCAAGTTAGTTATTCCCTTCATCCCATTTCGAAAAACGCGTAACTTTTTTATTTGGCATTCCAAAATACAGGAGTTGCTCTTAAAAAGGTTGGGCACTTCCTAAAATTCATTACAACTCCTCTTTAAACTCACACTCCGATCCCTTACCTAGTAGAAGGCTATCACACTGGCCCAAAATTATGGGGCCTAATCCAGTCCAAGTACTTTGAGTTAAGCCTTTACACATGTAGAACACTCTGCTTCTTGACCATTTGCTGAATCTTGTTCTCTTCCACTTCATCGTCAACGCGGCCTAGGTTCTTCGGCTCAGCACAAGTGGTGACAAAGTTCACATTTGTTTAACACTTGTTCATATTCATGCAGTTATTTGTAACTCAAAACAACCACCTCTTTAAGCAAAGATGCAACCTGTGGTTAAGGGTGACGTTGACAACGATGGATTCCGTATGCCTCACATGCTCAACAGCCTCACAATGTACGTGTATGCACAGATTAGTATAAATCGCTTGGTTTCTATTGGGAAAGATAAACAAGCTGACTCTCCCGGCCACGCGGGGCGGGAGCGGGCGGCCGGGATCGGCCCGAGTGGCCGATCCGACGGCTGAGGCGCGCGGGCGGCGGCTAGGGTTAAGGTTTGGAGCGGCGGCGGCGGCCGAAACAGCCGAGCGGCGCAGCGCGGGCGGCGGCGCACGGGCGGCGGCGCGCGAGCGGCAGCGGGGCGGTGCGGGAGCGCACGGGCGACGGCGGCGGGGAGGCGCCACGGCAGCGGGCGGCGCGGCCGGGAGAGGGGAGAAGGAAAAGGCGGCGGCGCTTACGACGCGGCGAAGACGGCGGCGGAAAACGGCGGCTAGGGTTAGGGTTAGGGCAGGCGGCGGCGCGGGGAAAACGAGGGGCGGCGGCCTCGGGGGGGGGAATAAATAGGGGCGCGCGGCGGGAGTCCCGCCGGGAAACGCGGGCGGCGCGGGCGCGCGGCGGCGCCGGCCGAGTCGGAGACGACTCGGGTGCGGGCCCACGCGTCAGCGGGCGCGGCGCGGGGGAGGCGGCGCGGGCTTCCGGGCGGCTCGGGCTGTGGCCTCGGGCCGGCCCGGGAAGGGGAGGGGCGCGGGGAGGCGCGGCGGCCTTGGGCCGCCTTGGGCCGAGGAAGAGGGGAGGGAGAGCGGCGCGCGGGGCGGCGCTCAGCTTGGGCCGAGGGAGGGAAAATGGGCCGACGGCCCGAGAAGAGGAAAAAGAAAAAGAAAAGGAAAAAGAATTTCCCAGGGATTTATTTATTGCGCTTGAGGGTTTTTAAATGTTTAAAATTATTTTTAGGGCTCTGAAAATTCCACTAAAAATCCTGTTAATGTATTTTGACATGGGGAACTCAAGAAAAATTCCACCTTGCCATTTCCACTTCTTTAATGCATTATTTAATTGGGTTTTTCTCTAGATTTAATTAAAAAATTTCTCAGATAAATTATTAAATTTAATTTTTACGATTTGGGAGAACTTCAGGGTGTGACAAACCTACCCCCTTAAACGGAATCTCGACCCCGAGATTCGGAGGTGCTGGCGAAGAGGTGCGGATGGGCAGCCTTTAATTCATCCTCTCTTTCCCATGTAGCTTCTTCCTCGGAATGATGGCTCCACTGAACTCTGCAGAACCTGGTAACCTTGTTTCTGGTCCTCCTCTCGTTGGTTTCGAGAATACGAATCGGCTTCTCCACATAAGTCAAGTCCTCTTGAATCTCAATTTGATCGGGACTGGCCTGTTCTTCTAGTACTCTCAAGCATTTCTTCAGTTGCGAGACGTGAAACACATCATGGATTCCAGCCATGTTGGGTGGAAGCTCAAGCTGGTAAGCAACTTCTCCTCGACGCTCGCAGATCTTGTATGGTCCCACAAAACGTGGTGCCAATTTGCCTTTAGTTTGGAAACGATGTACTCCTCGAAGCGGTGTGACACGAAGGTACACGTAGTCCCCTGTTTCGAAAACTAGCTCCCTTCGACGATTGTCGGCATAGCTTTTCTGCCGCGACTGCGCAATTCTCAACCTTTCTCTGACAGTTCTGACCTTTTCTTTCGCATCGCTCAAGACTTCAGTCCCAAACAGCTGTCGTTCTCTGGTTTGATCCCAAAAGAGCGGGGTACGACACTTCCTGCCATACAACGCCTCAAATGGTGCCATCTGCAAGCTGGCTTGATAACTGTTGTTGTAGGAGAACTCAGCATATGGCAAACTCTTGTCCCATGCTCCTCCAAAATCGAGCGCACATGCTCTGAGCATATCCTCAAGTATTTGGTTCACTCGCTTAGTCTGGCCATCGGTTTGCGGATGGTAAGCCGTGCTAAAATTCAAACGGGTTCCCAATTCTTCTTGTAATTTCTGCCAGAACTTTGAGGTGAACTGGCTTCCTCGATCCGATATGATCTTCTTAGGCACTCCGTGTAAACACATGATTCTTGCGAGGTAGAGTTCTGCTAACTTCTTTCCAGAGTAAGTAGTATGCGCAGGAATGAAATAAGCCACTTTCGTGAGTCGATCCACAATGACCCAGATAGAATCATGTCCAGATGACGTTCTTGGCAAACCTGTGATGAAATCCATTCTAATTTCTTCCCATTTCCATTCCGGAACTTGGAGATGCTGTAACAGTCCTGCAGGCCTTTGATGCTCTGCCTTGACTCACTGGCACACGTCACAGAGTGCGACGAATTCAACTATTTCTCTTCTCATGCTAACCCACCAGAACTTCTATTTAAGGTCTTGGTACATCTTGGTACTGCCAGGGTGAATTGAATACTGAGTTTGATGGGCCTCCGTGAGTATTAACTCCTTTAACTCTTTGTCTTCTGGGATGCACAGTCTTTCTCCCATCCATATCGTGCCATGCTCGTCCTCGGAAAACCCTCGGGCCTTTCCAACCCTTATGTTTTTCTTGAGCTCTGCTATCTCCGGATCTTTAGCTTGAGCTGCTCGGACCTGCTCCACGAGCGTTGGTCGTGCTTCTAGAGCGGACGCGAACCCATGTTCGACAATTCCGAGGTTCAACCGTTCGAAGTCTCGCTGCAACTGGCCGCTCATTTCTTCCATATTGGTGGAGTTACAGTAGCTCTTCCGGCTTAAAGCATCTGCCACGACATTAGCTTTACCGGGATGGTAGTGGATTCCCAGATCATAGTCTTTAATCAATTCCAACCATCTTCGCTGACGGAGATTTAAGTCCGGTTGAGTGAAGATATACTTCAAACTCTTGTGATCCGTATACACTTCACAACGGTTCCCAATAAGGTAATGCCTCCAGATCTTTAGGGCATGCACCACTGCTGCTAACTCCAGATCATGAGTAGGGTAATTATTCTCATGTGGGCGCAGTTGACGCGAAGCGTATGCAACCACTCTGCCTTCTTGCATCAATACACATCCTAGCCCTTGGCGAGACGCATCGCAATAAACCTGAAAATCTTTAGTCTGATCTGGCAGAATTAAGACTGGTGCCGTTACCAACTTCTTCTTAAGTTCCTCAAAACTTCTGTTGCATTCTACGGACCACTTGAACTTCTCATCCTTTTTCAGTAATTGTGTCATTGGCTTGGCAATCTTGGAGAAATTCTCTATGAACCGATGGTAATACCCCGCAAGTCCAAGAAAACTCCTAATCTGCGAAACCGTGCGCGGAGGCTTCCACTTGGTAACCGACTCCACATTTGACGGGTCTACTGCCACTCCTTGAGCTGTGATGATGTGGCCTAGGAACTGTACCTCCTGGAGCCAAAAGTCATACTTGCTAAACTTGGCATACAATTGGTGTTCCTTTAATTTCTCAAGTACCAGGCGGAGATGTTGTTCATGCTCCTCCTTGGACTTAGAGTAAACGAGTATATCATCGATAAAGACCACAACAAACTTGTCCAAGAATTCCATGAACACCTAATTCATCAAGTTCATGAAAAAGGCCGGTGCATTGGTAAGTCCAAAAGACATGACTGTGCACTCAAACAACCCATACCGAGTAGTGAATGCCGTCTTCGGAATGTCCTCTTCTCTAATCCTCAATTGGTGGTAGCCTGATCGCAGGTCTATCTTGGAGAACACTGTTGCTCCTTTTAGCTGATCAAACAAATCATCAATCCGAGGTAACGGGTATTTGTTCTTGACGGTCACCTCATTGAGGGCGTGATAGTCGACGCACATTCTCTTGGTCTTATCTTTCTTCTCCACAAAGATCACCGGAGCACTCCAAGGTGACGTACTCGGGCGAATATATCCCTTCTGCAACTGCTCATCAACTTGCTTCTTGACTTCCGCCAGTTCATTGGCTCCCATCCTATAAGGTCTCTTGTGTATCGGGGCAGTCCCCGGTACTAAATCAATCCGAAATTCAATTTCTCTCTTTGGTGGCATTGTGGTTATGTCATCCGGAAAGACTTCAGGGTACTCTCTAACAATAAGAATATCCTCCAACTTATTAGGGGTTTTCACCACTTCCCTGGTTTGCTCCTCGGTAGCAACCTGATTCAAACTTGTCACAGACTTCTGTGGCGCCGAGGATCGAAAAGTAACCCTCTCTCCCTGGTCACTGGTTAGAGTAACGGTGCGTCTTGCGCAATCGATTACTCCCTTGTGCCTTGTTAACCAATCCATCCCAAGAATGACATCTAGGTCTTTGGACTCAAGAAGGATAAGATTGGCTAGAAATCTAGAACCCTGGATTTCTATTTCCACAGAGGGGCTATAACTGACAGAGGTGGAACTACTTCCCGGGGTGTAGACCCGCATTGGTATCTTAAGTTCCTGTTTTCTTAGACCATGCTTCCCCACAAAATTCTTGGAAATAAAAGAATGTGTTGCACCAGAATCAAATAAAACTGTAGCTGGGACTGAGTTGACAGAAGACATACCCAGTACAACTTCCGGTGCTGCTAGCGCCTCTTCTGCCGATGCATGGTTGACGCGAGCCTGAAGGATCCTAGGCCCAGCACGTCTTGGCTTTGGGCACTTGTCGACGAAGTGCCCTGGCTCATTGCAGTTGAAGCAGACAAATGATTTTCCGCCGGACTCCTTCCTGGGTTGAGTTGGTGGAGTTGGCTGAGCTGCGGCCATTGGCGGGCGCGGAACCGGGTTGCGGTTGGGCTGTCCCCCGTTGTTGTTGCGGCTACCAACATTGTTGTTGTTGAAATTACCGGGCTGGTAAGGTCGATGTTGACGAACAATCATTGTAGAAGGTCCACCCTGCTGTCCGGCGGTGAACCGGGGCTTCTGTTGACTTCCCTGCTGCGCCCTGAACTGAACTGCTTTCCTCTTCCGATCCATCCTGTTGCGTTGATCCTCTTGACGAATCGCCTTATCAACCAACTTCTCAAAATCAGCATAATCCCCTGAGATTAGCTGGTTGGTCAATTCATCATCTAGGCCAGAAAGAAACTTTTCCTGCCTTTCCGCATCAGTGCGCACATCCTCCGGAGCATAACGTGCAAGACGGTTAAACTCGTGAAGGTACTCTGTCACTGTTCTATTTCCTTGGTGGAGTGCCCTAAACTCCCTCTTCTTCTGGGCTACTATGCCGTCAGGAATTTGGGCTTTCCTGAAACTGCGGCAAAACTCCGCCCAAGTGACCTCTGTCCCTGGTGGACGGGTAACCAGGTAATTATCCCACCAAGCTGAAGCGGGACCCTGCAATTGATGGGTGGCGAACGCGACCTTCTCTTGATCACTGCACTGAAGTAGATTAAGCTTCTTCTCAATAACATGAAGCCAATCGTTCGCTTCCATGGGATTGGTGGTACTCGAGAAAACCGGCGATCAGACACGAAGAAATTCCGGCAACTTGGATTGAGGCGGTGGTTGATTATGTTGGGCCTGCTGCTGCTGCTGTTGAGCTTGTTGTTGCATCTGTTGCAACATCTGTTGTTGCATTTGTTGATGCTGCTACTGCATTTGCTGCATCATAGCTGCCATCATCTGAGTCTGGCTAGCTAGCACTTGAGCAAGAGTGGGGTTGTCCGGTGGTGGAGGAGGAGCATTGGTGTTTGTTCCATTAGTCTGGGATCCCTCCTGTCCGTTGTTGTTACCACTTGTCCTAGTGTTGACCATCTGAAGGAGAAGAACCAACAGAAAGAAATGGACAAGGAAAAAAACAGATTGCTCAGAACTAAGCTTTATTATATTATTAATTTAACTATAATTGTTCTGATCTAACTTAAAAACACTTAAAAACAGCAGGCAAAAATCCTTAATAAGATAGTCATACCATAGGCACATGGTATCGACCATCGACTAAACCCCAAGCAACAAACCTAACACACAGAACCTAACAAGCAATCAAACTAAGAAAAACGGAAAACTAAGGGTAACGAGCCTAATGCTCAGAACAGTTTCCGGAATCCGCCATGGCAGTGTCTCCACTTGTTGGCTCTGAACTTGAACCACTGCCGTTGCTACCACTGGGTGTGGCGTGCAACCAACCTCCGCTACCACTGGCTGGACCCTGGTACGCAGACGCCGGGGCGAAGGTGATGGCGAATCCTGGTGGCGGCGGCGGAACTGGCGCTGGGACTGGGGCGGGTGGTGAACTCCTTGGCGCAAGCTGAATTCGCACGGGAGCGGTGGTCCTCTTCCTTGGCGTAGTACGAATCCTAAGTCCTCCTGGCGCTGGGCGTCCCTGCAATTTAGCATTATCGGCCTTGAGCCGCGCGACTTCATCCTCCAAGCGGGCAATCTTGATCAACTTCTGGTCATTAAGGATCTTGGATGCCTTGTGAAGATCGGCGTGCATCTTGTCCAGACCCTTCATCACCGTGACCATCCGTCCGAAGGTAGTGTCGTTCTCCTCCGCTGCAGACCGGTAGGCGCTACTGTTAGAAGAGCTACCGCGACGAGGGTGCTAACGGTACGCTGAGCTGTGGAGGGCATAGTCGTGCAGTTCTCGCATCCTGGCCATCATCAAGTAAGCCGCCTCCTGACAGGCGTGCTCGTCAGATCCTCCTGAAGCGGTGACCACCATATTGGGAAGGCTGGTGCCCACGAAGCCATGTACTTCCAAACGGACTCGAAACGGGAACTCGCCACTGAGAGGCTCAAACGTGGTATACTCCGGCGCTTCAAGGTACTCTACAACCAAAGTCATACGGGCAAGCTCTGCCACGAAGCCACCCATATTCTGACCGCGGTGCGTCGGGGGATGACCTGCCATCTACAGAGGGCAAAGGAACGGGACTCAACATATGCTCGAAACCAATTAAAAACAATTTTTAAAGGACACAGGTTACAAAAGAAAATTTTTGATGCAAGGAATACATTTTTTTTTCAAAAATCCCAAAGACCACAGTTCCCAAATTTTTCCCAAAGCAATTTAAAATTTAGGAAAAATGCACATGAAAAAGTTTTAGAGGGCTCTTAGGGTTTCCAGTTGACTTGTCCTACGGTCAACCTGGCTCTGATACCAACTTGTCACGCCCAGAAATTCACTACCAGAATTTCCAAAGCAAATTGTGTATCAAAATCCCTGTCCAGGACCAGTCAGAGTACACAAATGACAAAGTTGCCATACAGATCCACGTCTTACAAAACAATAAAAATCTCTTACAAAACTGCAGCGAAAAAAAAACAAACTATTCTAATAAACTAAACACTCGCAACGTAGCGACTCCACTCCACAGGCAAACCTCGATGGTAGCAACAAGCCTACTCTTCTGAAAAGTCTTCCTCTGAAACAACTTCCAACTCTGGTGTGGGGAAAAATAAAGCAAGACTGAGTACTACCCACTGTACTCAACAAGTCATACCGGAAAGGAAAATAATGATGCAAGTAATAACAAAGGAGAGCTGCAATGGTTATTTTGCATAAAATACGCATTTAAAAACAATAGTTGAAAATAGTAAAACAGTTGAATAAATTAATCAAAATTAAACCATCTCTGTCCAACGCTACACCACGTTGCAACAGGCCCAAGCCATCCACCTGAACTAAACCATTTCCATTAAGTCAAATTATTAGAGAGTTCAACTAATCACGATGAATCTGGTTGATCGCCCATAACCGCGGGCACGGCTATTCGAATAGTTTTACTCTGATCAGAGGTGTACATCTGTACCCACAAGACACAGTCCTACAACACATTACTGTGCGCCGACATACCACCACGGTACACCGGAAAAGGAGCTGTGACAGGACCCTTTGCATAACCCCCTTTAACCAATCGTACCACCTCGGGTTTCGCCCCCACTCCTCAAAAGGCACTGGGCAGCCCCCCTCGAGCCTTGGTGAATCCGGCAGCCGCATAGGCCCTCGCCGGGCCCATCCAAACTCCATCACGCTCACCCTAACCAGTGTACGTCAGCTAGAGGAAAGCTACACTTCAAGTCCAGCCGTTCCAGGGTTTCCCGCGAACCGGTCCTTAATTGTCATGAGCACGACCATCAAAACCATGTGCTCACCACCCACCATTAATCAATATTTTAGTTGAAACAATGATTAAATCACCCACGATTAACCATCGCGAGCCAACATGAAATAACCATCACTAAATATTAATGGAGCTTTAATTATCCTATTAGTGAACTAATGTTTCTAAGCAGGGCTAAGCAAGTTCTATTGTAGCAACTACTCAAATTATTTCCCAAGCTATCAAAGAAATAAGGTAATCGCAATATAAGGCTGAGTACAATAGGTAAATAAACCCATAGATGACATTATAAAACAATGCAGTATTTAGAGAAAAATAAGACTGTTTCGCAATTTAGGTACAATATGATCAAATGAATAAGTATGACTTGCCTTGCTCAGGAGCTGAATCGACCTCGGCAACGACTTCGAAGTAAACGGAAGCGTCGGAATTACCGGGATCTATACGACAAACAAAGCAAACAACAATACATGCTATAAGTCTACTGAAACAAAGAACAAAACTATTTTTAATGGATTCTAGACATTTTTATGAATTTTCTGAGACTTGAACGGACTAAAACGGAGTCCGGATGAATTAGTTATGAATTTTTAAAGTTATCTGTGTTTTTACAATAAACAGAAAAGTCCTTAATTAATTATTGCGCAATAAACCCGTAGGGCTGACGTCACGGCTAGCGGCAGCGGGCTAGGGCTGACATCACTGCTGACGTCAGCGGCTAGGGCTGACGTCAGCGGCTAGGGCTGACGTCAGCCGCGGCGGCGGCGGCTGTGCTCCACGTGGCGCACACGTGGCAGCCACGCGGCGCCCACGTGGCGGCCACGCGGGGCGGGAGCGGGCGGCCGGGATCGGCCTGAGTGGCCAATCCGACGGCTGAGCCGAGCGCGCGCGCGCGCGGCGGCGGAGCGGTGCAGCGCAGGCGGCGGCGCACGGGCGGCGGCGCGCGAGCGGCAGCGAGGCGGTGCGGGACCGCACGGGCGACGGCGGCGGGGAGGCGCACACGGCAGCGGGCGGCGCGGCGGGAGGGGGGAGAAGGAAAAGGCGGCGGCGCTTACCGACGGCGACGACGGCGGCGGAAAACGGCGGCTAGGGTTAGGGTTAGGGCGGCAGCGGCTGGGAAAACGAGGGGCGGCGGCCTCGGGGGGGGGGAATAAATAGGGGCGCGCGGCGGGAGTCCCGCCGGGAAACGCGGGCGGCGCGGGCGCGCGGCGGCGCCGGCCGAGTCGGAGACGACTCGGGCGCGGGCCCACGCGTCAGCGGCGCGGCGCGGGGGAGGCGGCGCGGACTTCCGGGGGCTCGGGCGTGGCCTCGGGCCGGCCCGGGAAGGGGAGGGGCGCGGGGAGGCGCGGCGGCCTTGGGCCGAGGAAGAGGGGAGGGAGAGCGGCGCGCGGGGCGGCGCTCGGCTTGGGCCGAGGGAGGGAAAATGGGCCGACGGCCCGAGAAGAGGAAAAAGAAAAAGAAAAGGAAAAAGAATTTCCCAGGGATTTATTTATTGCGCTTGAGGGTTTTTAAATGTTAAAATTATTTTTAGGGCTCTGAAAATTCCACTAAAAATCCTGTTAATGTATTTTGACATGGGGAACTCAAGAAAAATTCCACCTTGCCATTTCCACTTCTTTAATGCATTATTTAATTGGGTTTTTCTCCAGATTTAATTAAACAATTTCTCAGATAAATTATTAAATTTAATTTTTACGATTTGGGAGAACTTCAGGGTGTGACAGGAGCTAGCGGCGGTGAAGCTCGGGATGCGGCATGGCGGCGACGGCGGCGGCAAGGGGAACTGACGACGGTGAAGCTTGGGATGCGGCGCGACGGCGGCGGCTCCGGATGTGGGCGATGGATCCGGCGACGGCGTGTGGCGCGGGCGGCGGATCCGGCGGCGGCGCGTGGCGCGGGCGGCGGATCCGGAGATGGCTCGGGGTGTAGGCGACGGAGCTCGACACGGCGGATCCGATGGTGACTCGAAATTTGGGGATTTGGGTGAGCTCGGGATGGCCACTGTGAAGGACATCACGTCGCAAGGCCTCCCTCTAGGAGACACAGTCTTCCTCTCTCCTTGCACCGTCCACTCCGTGCTTTTCCTTAGTTTGTGTTTCATCGACGTTGTGGGCCCCATATGTCAGCTATGGGGATGTGCGGGAATGGACACCACGGCTGTTGTCTTTTTAAGGAGTATAGATAAGGAATTTCCTGTGCCTCCGCGCGCCATTGACAAAACTGGATCCCGGATGCCTCATATTCTCAGTTGCCCCTCAGGGATGTCCATGCATGGTCAATACTCGTTTGGTTTCTATTAGGATAACAGCTAACAAGCCCCTTCCAAGGGAACCATCTGTGTCTTTGCGATATGTCATCTCTCCAAATTACACTGCCAAAGTTCTATGGTGCAATGCCTGAATTTATATGCAATTTGATGGTTAGTTACACCATGTCCATGTGTCATGCTTCTCATAGTTCTCTCTATATATGGGTTAATTATGGGGAGCAAATGGATTGAGGTGTTGATCTTCATGAGCCAAATTGCCAAAGTACAGAGTCGTGGTATTTTTGAATGGAGTTTTATGAGCTGGAAACTAGCAAGCTATATTAATTGGCACTAAGCATCAGACAAATCAGGGTAATCCTGCGTACTTGAATTTGACATTCTTCCCAAATCAAGCAGAACATCATCAAACATGTACATTTCAGACAAACTCTTGTTTACCTTGAGGAGATATATATGATAAAGCTGCATCACGATCAAATTCTTGGTATTAAGTAGAGAATGATCCCAACAGCTTTTTATTAACTAGAATCATGCATGTTGAATTGCAAGAACACATTGGACATACAATTGATCAATCACCATCGCTACAGCAGATGCTAAAGAACAAAAAACACAGTTTCTGTTTCGTATGGTGCTTAGGACATAGCACAAACCCCTGGTTTGTGTGTGGAACTGATGAAGGTCTCATTTGACCATGACAGGACATGCGGAGTCGAGAAGGGTTGAGCTAACAACTCCGTCATTCTTCCATGTCTGTCGATGACCAGTAGGAGACATAGCACATGGTCATTCATCCTGCCATCCCGTTCCATGGACGGTTTCCGAACTTTGGACACAACTCTCCTTTAGCACTACAAAATAGGGCGACCCATGTAGCTGGATTCTAGATGCCTCTCACTCCCAAGGTGCAACACATGCTTGCTACATGAGATGCCAAAAGATCCATGGTTTTTCAAGTTGCCCATCTAGCTAGGCAAGAAGCACAATTCATGTATGTATGAATGTGATGATCTTGACCATCTCTACATTTTGCTGTTGATTGTTTAGTTTCTTGAGCCTGAAGTACTTCATCGATTGCTCTCTTGTGCTCCATTTTATATCAACCGCCGTTAATTAATCGAATATGTCCTGGGTCTAGACAGACATATATCACTTTTCATTACTCTTATTTCGTGTAAATCACAAGATCAATTAATTTTGTAAGTACTTCTGTATTTATATAAACAATCATCTTTGTATGAGCACAAAATTAGAATTGTACTAGAAAATATTGATGTGCTGGCTAATTTATATATAGCCCATGCAGGGTTCATCTCAAACATAAAATATTTACACGGTTTTGACACGAGTTATTTCTTAAAGAAATCATACTTCCAAAAGGGCCTATTTATGGATTTTAATTTTGTATTTGTCAAAGATTGAGACAAATAAAATGTGGACCCATGATGGAGTACCATAGTACATAAAAAATAGTCAAGTAACTTTTCAATAGAGTTTTATGATTATGCATCCTTCCCAAACGAAGGGGAGCATCAACAATCATGTACAGTTCAGATAAAATTGTGTTCAGTATTTAAGTACCTTACCAAATCCGAACTTCTACTAATTACTAATTAGAAGAAGGAACCAATGAAGTACCATGGGTCCAAGAAACTATAACAACCAGCAGCAAAATGTATCAACGTTTAAATATAGTAATTAGTAGAAGTTGAATAAAATATACCATAGGTGCCATCGATAATTCACCACCAACGAAAGCTAAACTCCTTGAGTGAAATTTCCGGACAATATATCAACGTTTAAGGTGGATCACAGATTGTCCCATTCTTTCTTTGTCCAACTGTCGAAGCATATGGGGCTCGAAGAGAAATGCGACATCCCAAATTTAAGGTGGATCACAAAACAGCCACGTATTGATACAGAGGTTCAACCTCACATCAATCAAACAGTGAGTTCTCAAAATAAAAAATCAAACAGTGGTTATGAACAGTCTGGTAAAACTGGATTCCCCACATGCTCAATTGCCCCATGATGTTCATGCATGATTTAGTGCTACTCGTTTGGTCTCTACTAGGATAACAGTAAACAAAACCCTTCCAAAGAAACCATATATATATCTGTGATCTGCCATCTCTCCAAACTACACTGTCGTGCTAAGATGCGATTCCTGAATTTATATGCAGTGTGATGGTTACATCATGTATCATGGCTTCTGATTGTTCTATGTGTATATGGATTATGGAGAGCACATGGATTGAGTTATTGCTCTTCATGGGCCAAATTGGGACAGTATAGAGTAGTAATAGTTAATACTCCATCCGTCCTAAATTATAAAGCCTATATTTTTTATACGGTTTTAAATGACATATTTTGACTAATAATTTATTTTATATTATGTTTCCAACGAATATAAAATTAGTATATATGAAAGTACTTTAAAATATAAATCTAATGATATAATATACATAATACTTAGCATAAATATGATTAGTATGATTATTAGTTAAAAGCTACCAAGTTTGAATTTTCATTTGGGATGGAGGGAGTACTTTTCGGTGGCGTTTTCATGAACTGGGAAAGACAAGGTTATGTGTTGGTTAGCACAAAGCATAGAACAAATCATCAAGGGAATCATGTGTACTTGAGTACAATTTGGCATGCCCAAATGAAGCGGAACATCATCAACCATGTACAGTTTCAAGCAAAATTGTGTTCAGTATTTAAGTACCTTCCCGTATCCAAAATTCTAGTAATTAATATACACCATGCGGAGTCGGAAGAACATTGGACAACCATGCGTAATCGATAGATCTAACCAAAGAAATAGATGCATTGTTATAGTGGTTAGGACAAAAAATGCAATTATTCTTTGTTTGTGACAAAGAACTGAAGTTCACCTCACTCGTGGCAGGACTATATAGCAGAAAATGCAAGGGAGCCAAACAGTGTCATTGTTTCATGTTTGCTGATGACCAGAAAATTGTGGTCAACAAACTCATTCATCCCACTATCCTATTCCATTGCCGTTTTTCAAACTCTCAGCACGATCGGCTGCACTACACCATAGGGCTTCCCAGGTAGCTGCATTCCGGATGCCTCTCATGCCCAAGCGGCAAACACATGCATGCTGCTGAGTCGCCAAAACATCCATGGTTTTTCAGTTGCCCAGCTAGCTAGTTAGGCAAGAAGCAAGATTGCTGATGTATATATATATGGATGTGATGATCTTGTCCATCTCTACATTTTGGCTGTTAGTTGGTGGTACAGCGTTGTTGCTCTCTTTTGCTCCAATTTATATCAAATGGATTACTAATTAATTTAACTAGGTGATACCCTGCGTTTTGCTGCAAAATGCATGGATGAATATATGTTAAATATTATAGAAAAGATGAATGTTGAAATATTATAAAAATGATGTAAGGAAGATGATTTGATATACTTATATATTAAGATAGACTGTGTCATGTTTACATGAGATTTAACATACTATAAAATAATAATTACGTTGGTGATAATGTGACATACTTGTATGTTGAGTTTTAACTTATAATATTTGTTAGTGGGTATCAACTTATATAGAAGGTATAGATATAGGCCCTCATGCATTTCTCACTCCTCAAATCTCAGTCAAGTAATTATGAAAAATTCTAAAACAAAATTGCCAACCTTAATACAATTGAAATGATCTCAAAGTTTGATGCCAAGAGGACGATAGCCATGCGAATCTTTTGTCTCAATTTCTACTTTTGATCACGGGGTAACAATTTTGATTCGTCTTTACCGATCAACAACTTGAGCTTAAAAAACACTTAGCAGTTAGCACAAATATTGGTCCTCTCTAATCACTTGTCATTGATCAGCAGATTAAATCGAATTAGAGATCTAGATGCACTTTCAAAAATAATCATCCATTTGGCTGCTAAATTATTGGTCAAGCACTTTGTTGTTTGGGGAGCTGTAATATGAAGGACCGGTTAAGTAAAATTTGTTGCCCAGCATGGATATTTTCTTTGTCCTATATTAGTTCTAGCTATTAAATTGTTGTCCTAAACAATACAAAGAGGTTTAGTACTTCAAGTTGTTCTTCATTAATTCAATCTAGATTAGTTATTTAACCCATATAGTTAATTAAGCGGCCCGGGAGAAGTTTCACTATGATCGGTGCATATGCTGAGCCTATAATTCAAAATTCATTTTTCTAAGAAAAGGGAAAATTGTAAATAAAAAAAACAATCCAGATGACACCCTGAGTTTGAGGTTTCCCTATAAGACAATTCGTTGCAAATACCTCTTTCTGATACACATTAGTTTGATATCCTCCCCAATTACCACTGTTTATATGTTTCTTCCCTCTTCTCTGATTATTGTTAGTCGTTCATTCTCATGGCCCGAAGCTTCAAGATCGCATCCAGTTCATATTTTTTATCTTGAATCAAGGAACCAAACACACCCATATAGCGATTGAAGCCGACGATGACAAAACTAGATTACGTATACCTCACATGCTCAGTTGCCCTACAGTGTGCATGCATGATTACTACTACTAGTTTGGTTTCTATTACTATTAGGATAACAGTAAACAAGCCCCCTTCTAAGGAAACCATTCGTGTCTTGTGATATGTCATCTCTCCAAACTATAGCTGCCAAAGTGCTATGGCGTGCGATGACTGAATTTATATGCAGTGGTTACATCAGGTGTCATGGTTTGTCTTAGTTTGCTGTGTATATATGGGCTATGGGGAGCAAATGGATTCATATTCATGAGTCAAATTGCCATAGTACGGAGTGGCGGTTAATACTTTTCAGTGGTGTTTTAATGAGCTGTAAAATGCCAGGCTATATTGATTGGCACCAAGCATCAAAAAAATCAAGGAAATCATCTGTACTTGAATAGAATTTGGCATTCTTCCGAAAACGTGCAGAATTTCAACAACATGTAACAGTTTCCATGTACAATCACTACTACGAAAACGTTTTTTCTAGTAGTCAGAAAAGGTTTTTGCTGGCGGTAGCGTCAGCCATCTGTGACTAATGGCCACTGAAAATAGCGATAACCGGCCGCCAGTGAGATCCACTTTCATAGACAGCCATGCTTAAGATAGCAGCCTGTGAAAAAGATCTTCACAAGCGACAACATTAAACTGGAAGCGACGACATTAAGCCAACCGCCAGGGATAAGAATTTCCGATGCAAAAAAAATTGAAATTCAAAAAATGCCATTTGCAAAAATCCCAAAATCAACCCCAACGAATTCACTGGTCACAATGCCAAATTCACAAATCAACCACAACGAATTCACCGGTCACAATTTACATGGCAGATACAAAATATCCTCAAATTTCATAGAATTCACAATGCAATTTCACCGTCCCAAAATTTACAAATGCAATTCCACCATCCCAAAATTCAAAAAAAACTCAAGCATTCCACACATCACAAATTCACAAAAAAAATCAGCAACTACGTCGGCGGCGGCATCCCAACAACGTTGGTCTCATCCTCTACGTCTTCGGGAGGTGTCGGCGTCGGCAAGGGAGGGTAGAGGCCAGCCCCAACAAGATCCACTTGAGGCCCCACGAATCCACTCTCCCGAGGACCGGCGGCGTCAGATCCACCGATGCACGAGGGAGAGAGGTAGATGGCCGTGACGACAAGGAGGATGGGCGTGATGACGAGGGATCCATGATGCTGACGACAACGAGGCCCCGCAGCGGTGGATCCGAGCTCCCGAGGCCTGGCGGTGGTGGACCCGTGCTCCCGCGCCCTAGCAGCGGCAGATCCGCACTCCTCGCCGTCGTGGTCGCCTTCCTGAGCCGCCACCGCCACCGCCACCGCCTCCCCGAGCTATGGTCACCGTCGCTGAGCTGACACCGCCAAACCCCCTCCGCGGTCGCTACCCTCTGTCGCTGGCTTCTTTCCCTTCGACAGATCAGGAGGGGAGTGGAGGAGAGGGGAGTGTAGGTGAGGGAGAGAGCAGAGATAGTTGAGGCGGAGGCGGAGGAGGGATTTAGGGAGAGGCGGAGGAGGTTGTGCTTCGATTTTAATGTGGTGATGCAGTTTTTGCTGGCGGACCTTTTTGCAAGCAGAGCCTAAGGATGTCCGCTGTGAAAATAACAGTATTTTTGCAGACGATCCTCTTATATGCTTCGCCTGTAAAAATCTATTTTCAGATACGGGACTAAAGCTATGGGGCCTTTATTTTCAGAAGCGGAAAATTTAAGTCCGCTAAAAAAAATCAAAGTTAGGTGTTTAGTAAAATCGTTTTTTAGTAGTAGTGAATGCTTTGGACAGAACGCAAACCCCTTGTTTAGTTGTTTGTAACATCTAGAGCGAGATTAGATATATCAGATCGGCCACCGTTCCATATAGACTGATCACCAGCAGAAGGCAGAACAAACGCTTACGCATCATGCCATCCCGTTCCATGCATCTGCGTTTTCCAAAGTGTGAAAGAAAGCCACTGCACCGCACCAGAGCCTTCAATTCCCTGCCAAATGTAGCTGGATTCCAAATGCCTCTCACTCCCAAGGTGCAACACATTACGCATGCTGATTTGCTACATGAGTCTCCAAGACATGCAATATATGGTTTTTCAGTTGCCCAATGCAACAAGCTAGGAGCATAGATGAATGTGATGCTCTTGTCCATCTCTACATTTGGCTGTTGGTTGTTTAATTAGTTTCTTGAACCAGGGGTACTGCATTAATTGGTGCTCTCTTCTACTCCAATTTATATATAAATTAGATAATCATAAAAATTTTAAAAAATGGTCAACATTAATACAATAAGCATCCAGACAGCTGCTAATGTATTGGTAATAGCATCACTTTATTATTTTTAGCTGTAATGTGAAGGATCAGTTGAGTAAATTTTACGTCCCAGTGTGGATATATCTTTCCTGCATCCTATATATATTAGTTCTAGCAAATATTTTACTGTCCTAAACAGTAGAAAGATGCTTAATACTTTAATTAAGTTGTTCTTCATTATTTCAATCTAGATTAGTAATTAACCCCGATATAGTTAACTAAGCTGTGGGGAGAAGCTTCACTATGATCAATCAATGTATATACTACAGCACAAACAACATCTACTCCCGTTTCAAATGATTAGAGACGGATTAAAAAGCCATCTGTACAGCTAAAGACAGTAGGTAGATACGGTTGGAACCGTCGCTACACACAGAACTCAAAATTCAAATCAAATTTTTAGACACATGGAAAACCGTCGAATTTAAAATACAAATTTTTAGATAAAACATGTAGAGACGTTTATTGATGCTAGGCACGATTTGCTTCCATCTCTACCATATCGTAAGGCGATTTATGGTTTGTTTAGAAACAGTTACAACCATTTCTGTTCATGGTGAGCATATTACTTATTTTTCTTCTAGCTAGAGACGGTTTCTACTTTTGTATACACGGCTACATCCGTCTCTACGCTGCGTCAAATTTACATATAATATTGTCTCTAGCACTATTGGTTACACCCCAACCATTAATACAACTTTATTCAGAAAATTCATAAAACAATATCACCAGGTTGAATTACCATGAGATCACAACAAGAAGATTTTAACTTTTATCCCCATCCTATTAAATTTTCATCAAATGGATTAACTATAGAGACGGTCCATTGATCTGTCTCTTCCATCCGTATCTACGTAATTAATAGGATGAGGTGGGAGGTAGGCTAGAGACGGCTTCCCAAACCGTTCCTTTGGAAATGTCTCTAGGTGTCCTTTTGGTGCACCCAAAATGCTCTTTTCTAGAAAAAAACAAAAATCATCTTTAAAAAAAAAGAGAAAAGCCCCACCTTGTACTGAAAGCTAAGAGTACAAGATCGATTGAGTTATCAGCTTAACAAGTAACTCAGCATACCATCAAGTGCCTAACTTTTTTTAACGGTAAGAACCCCTTTGGAACAAATGAAATCTAGAGGATTTTTGGAGGATTGAATTCCTAGGAAAAAAATTTTCTTATATGGTCCTTTTAGAACAAAGAAATATATAGCTCCAAAAAATTCTTTCAAAATCTATTATATACTAAAAGTCCAATAAACTTCTTAACAACGCTCTCAAGTCGTCACGTGTATTCCTATAAACGCTCTTAAGCCGCCACATGGCGCTCTAATAAATTAAAGAAATTCTGAAAAAATATTATTTAAATTGGATCGAGGACCCATTATTTTACACCATTAGTTTATATCTATTAATCCCTCCCTCTAATGTCGCACGAGATAGATAGATAAGTCATAAGTACAAGTACGTACTTGATGTTCGCTGATCTATATCTATACCTAATAAAAAAATTCATAAGGCTTCCGTTCGTCCGTTTCATTCATCGTCTGTCATTTGAGTCCGAATCCGTCTTTAAAACAAAAAAAATCCCTGAGCCAGATCCCCAAATCAATCAATCAATAGACAACAAAAACAGCACAAAAAACCACATTTAATCTAGAGCTCATGAATTTGATCCCCAATAAACCAAATTAACATCCCAAATCAACAAAATACTCAAAATATTCACAAATCAAACCGCCGAGGTGAGGGGGCAGTTGCTGCCACCACACTGGGGAGGGAAGCAGCCGCCGCCACCACGCCAGGGAGGGGGAGAAGCAGCCGCCGTCGGCTCCACGTTGGGAAGGTGAGGGGGCAGCCAGGGAGGGGAGGGGTAGCTGCTGCCACCACGCCGGGGAAGGGGAGCAGCAGCAGCCACCGTCGGCTCCACGTCAGGGAGGGTAGGGGCAGCCAGGGAGGGGGGAGCAGCCGCCGCCACCACGCCAGGGAGGGGGAGAAGCAGCCGCCGTCGGCTCCACGTTGGGAAGGTGAGGGGGCAGCCAAGGAGGGGAGGGGTAGCTGCTGCCACCACGCCGGGGAGGGAAGAAGTCGCCGCCACTGCCGCCACGCCGGGGAAGGGGAGCAGCAGCAGCCACCGTCGGCTCCACGTCAGGGAGGGTAGGGGCAGCCAGGGAGGGGGGAGCAGCCGCCGCCACCACGCCAGGGAGGGGGAGAAGCAGCCGCCGTCGGCTCCACGTTGGGAAGGTGAGGGGGCAGCCAAGGAGGGGAGGGGTAGCTGCTGCCACCACGCCGGGGAGGGAAGAAGTCGCCGCCACTGCCGCCACGCCGGGGAAGGGGAGCAGCAGCAGCCACCGTCGGCTCCACGTCAGGGAGGGTAGGGGCAGCCAGGGAGGGGGGAGCAGCCGCCCGCCATGCCGGAGAGGGGGAGCAGCAGCCGCCGCCACCGCCGCCGCCGTGCCGCCGAGGAGGGGAGCAGCCTCCGCCGCTGCTTAGGATTTGAGGAGACGGGAGAGGAGGCGAGAGAGGGTGGAGGTGGCGAGAGAGGAGGCGTAGAAAAAGAGAAAGAGAAAAGAATGAGGTGTGCAGGGGAGAAAACGAGGGGAGGCCGAAAAAAAAGAGAAGACGTGCGGACGGAGAAAAAGGGACCATTACAAATTTGCCACTGGTTTGAATCGTTATGGCAAGACTACCACTAAAAATTGCAAATATGCCACTGGAACTGTCGATTTTTACAAATGCCCCGGAGAAAAAAGATACGCTCGGCTCAATTGGATAAGATCGGCTCAATCAACATAAAATGCCAGTTTGTTAACTAGAACCAGCACCTATAACTGACAGTCATATATGTGTCGGATCTAATGTGGGTCCCATAATCAATAACTTTGATGGGAAAAAAATAAAAGGTGTTGGTTTTTAGCTGGAATCGACACCTTTCTCTGACAGAAAATATAGGTGTCGGTTCCATAAAAACCGACACCTATTTGTACACAAAGGTGGCGGTTTTTGCCATTGAAGTTCCCATGGGCATGTGTTTAGGCTGGAAAAGCACTATAGGTATCGTTTTCAGCTATTCCGGCATCTATAGGGCTGACACCTTTGTGTGTTTATGTAGTAGTGAATATCGCATCATGAGCCAACGAATCGATGAGTCATCAAACATATGAGCGGATTGAAGAACACGCAAGCAACAACGGATCGAGCTGAACTCACCAACCACACCACCATCGTAGTCCTCCTCCCGTATCCGCCGTCATCTCCCTCGAGCCCCAGTCCCTGCCGCCACCGTCTCCTTGATCCGACGGCAGAAACGAAAAGGCCAAGGAGAAGAGGGGGAGGGGGAGGGATGGCTGTCATCGCTATCTTTGCGCCGTACCCCCATCGTTGAGGACGAGGAGGAGATGGAGAGGGGGAGAGACAGCCGTCGCTGCCATCTCCATGCCGTACCCCCGCCATTGCTGCACCGCGCCGAGGAATGGGCTTCCGCAATCGTGCCCTCGCCGTCGCCTCGCCCGTTCGATCGGTCGCCACGTCGAGCAAGAGGCAAGAGCTTGTAGTCTCGCACCACCGCCACCGAGCCACACCCTCCCCCACCCACCATGACGAGCGCCTCCGAGCTCTTCAACGCCCGCCGCACCCACATGGCTCGCCTCTTCGACACCCGATCCGGACTCGGATCTGCTCGTGGACGCACTCCGTGACCCACATGGCCTCACCAATCGCTGCACCACACCGTGTCGACGAGACGGGAGGAAAAGGGGGAGAGGGATGTCGTCGTCGATGGGGGAAGGGGCTTGGAAGGGCGCGAGGAGGAGAAGCGTCTGCGTTAAGGAGGAGAGAGATGGGTGCGCTGAGTGATGAGGAGGAAAGGGATGGGGTGGTGGCCGTGGGTGCGTGGATGGATAAGCTCGGCTGCTCGGCTGAGAAGGAAGAGAGACCAAGTTGTTTTAACTCTCCCTGTCCGCTCTGCCTTTTTTCTGGCCTGCGTGAGTGAGAGAGAGGTGAGGAGGGAGAGAGTAAAATAATAATATCGCTTTTCATGATTTGGATATGACATCATCTTCCATAATTACAATATATAGTATAATTTTTAAGTACTACGATTTAAATGTGTCGGCATCTGTAATATATTATATGTGTTAGTTTTTAAATTAATTGATATCGGTTCTTTAGAAAACCGATATCTACGGTGCTGGTTTTGGTTTTTTTTAACTAGCACATATAGTTATGAAAGATGCCAGTTTTATTTTTTTTTTATCCTGTGGTGATAGGAAAAAAGTCCATAGATATCAGATATCAGTGAAAGAACAAACTCATTCTCCACCGATCTTTATCTCCCGTTGCAATGCACGGGCCTTTTTTTTAGTAAAAGCTAAAAAATAGGCATACACAATTCATACTACACGATATTCGCCGAAATAAAAGGCTGAAAAAAAATAAGTACTACCAGTTCACCTGATAAAAGGAATGAAAAGAAGTAGTACACGCTATTTGCTGAAAAAACATACATACTATACCTATGTACATAAGATTAGGAAAAAAAATCAATCCTTCACTACTAATCCTCAGATTAAAAAGTTATCATGTGTATACATAAATACGATCCGTACGCTCTCCTCTCACTAGCCTCTTTTACTCTACCATTGTTGACTATTTAAAGCATAGGTATCTACAGCAAAAAAAACCATAGTTGATTATTTTAATTAAAAAATTATCAAGTAGATTAAATATCCACCGGAGTGCTCCTCTCTAATAAATTAGAGAATCCTCAAAGTTCTGATGAAAATGAAAAAATATCTGGACAACGATTTCCACTTAATTAAACTGGTAGACATTATATACCATTACATCAGAAAACAATATCACCTCTCAACAATATATTAGATTTATAAAAATCAATACCGACTAACCCCTCCACAGGAAAGAAACAAAAATAACAAAGCCAACCTAAAATATATCACATGGAGCACAATCTTATGTCATCGATATACTCACTACAAATTACGAAAAAAATTAACAATATAGGTTTTAACAATATAGGTTATGTCAACATATATAAGTGCAAGAAAATGCTTAGCTAAATTTCATCCCTTTCTCTCCCATCATTTTTTCAGGTCGTTCCCCCCCTCCCCCGCCCCCCAACTCTATTGTCATCTGCCCTCATTTTTAAAAAAAATCATATTTTTTTTAAAAAAAGTAAAATATCTAACTGTCGGTTTTCATTTATACTGATATACCTATTATTTCCGTACATTGGGCAGCACTAGCACCAAACCCACCCACACCCCCTCTTCCAGTACTCTCTATTTTATATGGAAGTCGACTACATGCAAAAAAATTTAAATGAACAAAACTATAATAAACCATATATCTAATTTATAATTAGATTGAATAGAAATACTTTTTACAACAAAAAAGACAATTTAGGACCCATTTTTACTATATTTTTATAATAAAAAATATGGCACATGGTTATGACAGTTTTTAAAAATTACGATGTAGATTATACTATTATATATTAATCTACGAACAAGCATAGCTGAATTAAATCCATAATATAAGAAAAAATATAAAATCAAAGGATTATAAACTTTTAAATTATATATCTAATTTATTATTTATTTTTGTACCCACTAATTCATCACAAAGCCTTAATGGTCTGTAGAGGCACATTAGTATTGATATATGCTGGACTTGGCTCCATGGCATCAAAAAAGAATTAGGCTAGCCAATGCGTGGGCCCTGACGGGTGTCTGTGAGTAGCTTGAGCGGGTGCCCTGACGGGTGTCTATGAGTAATGAGTAGCTTGAGCGGGTACGTGACTGTAAGGAGAACAGTCAGCTTCACTGGTGCACGATCATATATGAGCTCGATGATGTTATCCCATTAGGTAAAAGCAATAGTATTTGTAAAATATCGACAAAAATGAGGCAGTGAAACTTTTCATGTATGGAGTGGAGATGATTTTTTTTATCATATACTTGGTACTAGGTTCATTTTGATGGTGTAGATGCAATTTCAAGACAACAATAATAGTGCTCCTTACATCTCAGAATATAACTCAGAATATAAGGTGCCTGTATTTTTTTTAAAAAAAGTCCATGTTTGAATGTTTTAAATAATAACCGATAATATATAATTCTCAAGTATGTCATATTATTAAATTCATGTTTGAAAGTAATTTTATAACATGTTAAATTCATATGTGATGGTAATGTATAACACACAAAATTAATAGTCAAAGTATAGCATTCGAAACACCTTATATTTTGAAGCGGATGGTTTATATTTCAAGAATAACTAAGAACAATGCCCGCGCACTTGCGCGGGCTATCTTCCTAGTTATTTGAAAACCCATATTTTCTTAGAAAAAAGTGAAACCCCAGTTTATATTGAAACCTGGTTTATTATTGTATCGTCGCTTTATCCGTTGTTAGAAATTGTTATACTTGGTTTTCAGCCAAAAACTATGTAATAAGTGGCTATAGTTTTTGTTGAAGTAAAGGCCGGATTTTATCCATTATCTAGAAAAAAGAATCTAAAGGTCGGAAGTTATCAGCTTAAAAAATATCTATAATGCAAACGCCTAATATATTATATATTAAAAGTTTATGAAACTTTCTTAAAACACTTCACGTGGCCTTTTAAAAACGCTCTCAAACCATCATATGACACTTTAATAAATTAAGACAATGATAATAAGTAGTGACGATATATGAGTTTACATATAGCCGGAACCCGGATAACTTTTTGTTTGACTATAATAGACATTTATAATTTAGCGTATCAAAATGTATGGTTATAGATTTTTTTCTTATATGATTATAAGGTATTGTACGCGGTCCTCATTAACTTAGGATTTTTTTAGTATTTTTTATAAATAATAAATAGATTGTTGGTGCATATGCGCGGGTTTTTTCCTAGTTCTTTTAAATGGCTAAAAAGAAAACTAAGCTAAACTCCTCGACTTTACACTAGATCAGGCGCTGGAGAAATTCCAGAAGATATTTCCATGTTTTCAGCTGTCTCAAATGTCCCCACTCCTCTGCCGGCCAGGTCGAAGCAGAGTGCTCTAATAGACTGTCACGAGACATACCAAATATGCATGCAGCCTCACATCGAGCAAACAGTGTTTAGGACCAAATATGACAAAACTGGATTCCAGATGCCTTACATTCTCAATCGCCCCTCAGGTGATGTGCATGTAGTTTTTTTTAAAAAAAAGGTGACGTGCATGCATGATAAGCATATATGGATCAGTTGCCAAATGTACACGAATGTGATGATCTTGCCCATCTGTACATTTGGCTGTTGGTTTGTTTAGTTTCTTGAGCCTGGAATACTTCATTGGTTGCTCTCTTCTGCTCCTATTTATATCCAACCGATCGCTAATTTAATATTTGTCCTGGGTCCTGACAGACATATATCACTTTTGATTACTCCAATTTATATCGAGTAAATCCTAGGATTTATTTTGTAAGTACATCAATCTTTGTACACAATCTTGTTTGTATCATAGAAAGTTAGAATTGTATTTGGGGTGATGTGATCATGTGGATAAACTTGTGCCTCCCAAATCATCAACCATGTAATTCCCTTGCTGTTGCTAGTTGCTTTCCATTAACTAAAACTCCCTGTAACTCCTTGAGGTGAACTGTGGTTTCTTCTCTCCTCCTATTAATGAAATGGCAGAGCTCTTGCCCATTTCCTCGAAAAAAAATCATCAACCATGTACAATTCAGACAAACTTTGTTCAGTACTTAGGGTCTGTTCGGCACTGAAGGTTCAGAACGCGCACAGTAAACACGGAAAATGGAGCGGTCATTAGCGCGTGATTAATTAAGTATTAGCTAAATTTTTTTTCAAAAATGGATTAATTTGATTTTTTTAAGCAACTTTTGTATAGAAACTTTTTGCAAAAAAGTTCACCGTGTAATAGTTTGAAAAGCGTGCACGGGATGAAAAACACTGTGCGGCGCGCACAGTAAACACGGAAAATGGAGCGGTCATTAGCGCGTGATTAATTAAGTATTAGCTAAATTTTTTTTCAAAAATGGATTAATTTGATTTTTTTAAGCAACTTTTGTATAGAAACTTTTTGCAAAAAAGTTCACCGTGTAATAGTTTAAAAAGCGTGCACGGGATGAAAAACACTGTGCGGCACTGTGCGCGTTCGGAACCCTTTGTTCGTTCCTTTGAACTCCCAGCACCAAAAGTATGCACGGAAAACGGAACGATCCATTAGCGTGTGATTAATTAAGTATTCGGAACCCTTGCAGCCGAACAAAGGCTTAGGCTTTGTTCGTTCCTTTGAACTCCCAGCACCAAAAGTATGCACGAAAAACGGAACGATCCATTAGCGTGTGATTAATTAAGTATTAGCTAATTTTTTTTTCGAAAATGGATTAATTTGATTTTTTTAAGCAACTTTTGTATAGAAACTTTTTGCAAAAAAATACACCGTGTAGTAGTTTGAAAAGCGTGCGCTAAGTAGTAAGTACTGTAAGCGCGCTGGGAGTACACACTATCGAACTCAGCCTTAAGGTGTGTTCATATGGGAGTGTTGGAAAGAAATTCCCTCCGTACGAAAAACGGAGCGACTCATTAGCACATGATTAATTAAGTATTTACTATTTTTTTTTTGAAAAATAAATTAATATGATTTTTTAAAGCAACTTTCGTATAGAAACTTTTTGCAAAAAACATACCGTTTAGCAGTTTGAAAAGCGTGCGCGCGGAAAAAAAGAGATGTGAGTTGGGAAAGTAGGGTGAAGAACTCACCCTTAAAGTACCTTCCCAAATCAGAATGGCTATTAATTAACTATATACCAGGGTTTACACTATCGTTTTCCAGCAAAATTTTGGAATTTCTGTGGCACTGAAATTTCGATTTTTTTAATCAAAATTATTTGAAAATTTGACAAGTTTTGAATAAATTTGACCAAATTCACAAAAGAATGGAAAAAAATCCAAAAATTTTGAGCGAGATATATGCTTGCTGGAAAGGGCGAAATTTTCATTCCGAAATTGCAATCCCTGCTATATACATCATGCGGAATCGGGAGAATATTGGACATATAACCAATCGATCACCATCGTCGGCACAACAAATTAATAGGTTAGCAGTAACCAGAGAAATATTTCTTTCTGTTTTATGGTGGTTAATTTGGACAAAATGCAAACCCTTGATTGTGACATGAACGAAAGTATTCACCTCGCTTATGGCAGGACTCGAGAGCAAACAATACAAGGATGTCTAGCTCTGCCATCGCTCTATGCTTATGACCATGTGGTGTGATGGTGGATCACACTCATTCATCCCGCTATCCCGTTAGATCGTCGTTTTTCCAAAAAAAAGAAAGATTTCCTTGACTAGGGTCTTCTCGAAGGAGTAAGTGAAATAGGCCATCCGTCAGATGGAACATAATAAGGCTCTAGGGCCGAATGGTTTCCCGGCAGAATTCTTTTAGGTGTTTTGGGAGGTTATAAAAGATGATTTAATGGCCATGTTTAGAGACTTTCATAAAGGAGAGTTGTCATTACATAGTCTAAATTTTGGTATAATCACCCTTCTACCTAAACAAAATGAAGCGCAAATGATTCAACGGTATAGACCTATTTGTTTACTAAATGTAAGCTTTAAAGTCTTCACAAAGGCCAACAAAGTAGCTCTAGTAGCTCAAAAGGTCGTGAGGCCGTCGCAATCTGCATTTCTACCATTTCTACCGGGAAGGAACATTATGGAGGGAATAGTAATCTTGCATGAAACATTACATGAAATGCATAGAAAAAAGAAGAGCGGGGTCGTGTCAAAACTGGATTTCGAAAAGGCAAACGACAAAGTAGATTGGAAGGTTTTGCAACAAGCTCTAAGAATGAGAGGTTTTGCGTCTCAGTGGTGTAACTGGATTGATTTGATTGTGAGGGGAGGAAGTGTAGCGGTTAAGGTCAATGATGACGATGGGAACTTCTTTCAGACAAAAAAAGGCTTGAGCCAGGGGGATCCGTTGTCACCAAGTCTTTTTAATATAGCCGTTGATATGCTAGCCATTTTAATTCAGAGGTCAAGTGAATTGGGAAACTTTCATGGAGTAATTCCACATTTAATTGATAATGGGCTCTCAATTTTGCAATACGCTGATGACACTATTCTTTTCATGGAACATAATCTAGACGAAGCCAAAAACCTGAAATTGGTGCTAAGTGCCTTTGAAAGGTTGTCGGATTTGAAGATTAACTTTCATAAAAGTGAGCTGTTTTGTTATGGTAAGGCAAAAGAGGTCGAGAAGGAATACTGTTTGTTATTTGGATGTGGAACCAGAGTTTATCCTTTCAAATATCTAGGAATTCCCATGCATCATAGGAAGATATCCAATAAGGATTGGTTGTTTTTAGAGGAAAAAATCCAGAAAAAGCTAAGTAGTTGGAAAGGGAAACATCTTTCAGTTGGGGAAGACTGGTTTTAATCAATTCCATTAGTGGTACAGCCATGTTCTTGTTATCTATTTTTTGAGATTCCTAAAGGTATTCTCAAGAAATTGGGTTACTATAGATTCCGCTTTTTCTGGCAATGTGACGAACATAAGAAAAATATAGGTTGGCTAGGTGAAGTATTTTATGCAAACCTAAAGAGTGTGAAGGCCTGGGAATATAAAATTTGGAATTACAAAACAAATGCCTCCTTAGTAAATGGCTATATAGGCTTTTAAATGAGGATGGGGTTTGGCAGAATCTTTTGAGAAGGAAATACTTGACAAAAAAAACTTTCACTCAGGTGGAAAAGCAACCTGGGGACTCCCATTTTTGTCAGGGCTCATGATGTCTAAGAACGCTTTTGTGTCTTGTGGATCTTTAAAGGTTCACAATGGGACTCAAGTGAGATTTTGGGAGGATCGTTGGTGTGGAAACAACTCCTTGGCAAATGATTATCATAGGTTGTATAATCTGGTGAGAAATAAAAATATCTCTGTGGCAATAGTTCTTGGGAAAATACCACTTAATGTCTCTTTTAGAAGGGCTATTTTAGGGGATAACTTAAAAGCTTGGTTGGAGGTAGTAGCAAAAGTAATACCGGTCAATTTGACAGAACAAAATGATTCATTTGTTTGGGAAGTACATAAAAAAGGTTTTTTTTCTCTGTGAGCTCAATGTACAAGGCCATTATATATCAGGACGTGGTGCCAAGAAAAGAGATGTTTTGAAAACTTAAGAGTACCGTTGAAGATCAAAATTTTTTTTATGGTACGTAAGAAAAGAGGTCATTCTAACCAAGAATAATTTGACTAAGAGAGGATGGTTTGGCAGCACTATATGTTGCTTTTGTAATTCTAGTGAAACAATACAACATCTTTTCCTTGATTGTTCCCTAGCTAGATTTGTGTGGAATGCTTTGTTTATAACTTTTGGAATCCAACCGTCTACTAATGTCGCTAGTCTGTTGGGTAATTGGCCTTATAGTGTTCATCCTAGGCTTAGAGCTCATTTTCTTGTTGGTGTTGCGGCTTTATGTTGGGTAATGTGGCTGTGTAGAAATGATGTGATCTTCAATAGATCCAAAGCTAACTCTTTTGTGCAGGTAATTTTTAGGGAGACTTTCTGGGCACGAGAATGACCCTTGCTTCTTAAAAAGGAAGAGGGCCAACTTGTGAAAGATGGATGTAAGAAGTTGAAAACGACAATTTTGGACTTCTTTGCAAAGTATGGTTGGAACCAAAAGAGAAAATTGAAAGCTTGGGGCTTTGCTTTGTTCTATATCGTTCTCTTTGTTTTTATCTTTACTGTGTGCAAGTCAAGTATGTGTCGTTTGGTAGTTTGAAATCTAAGTACTTTTTCGTGTGAACGTTGGTTTTGTCTCTTCGTATGTAAGAAGATGACTATTAAGGCTAAGAACTCTTGTAAATTTGGTTGGCTGTGTATATTTGTTTGAATGTAGAGACCGATTTAATCTATTATCTAAAAAAAAAGATCGTCTTTTTTCCAAACTCCCACCATCGTCGACTGCACAATACCATTGGGCGACCCGGGTAGCTGCATTCCTGATGCCTCTCACGCCCATGGTTGCAAGCAGGGTTCAATCCTTAGCTAAAACAGAAGTAAGCTACCAATGCAATTAGCATCTAGTCGGTCATCCATTATATATCTTCAAAAAATGAAATTAGCAGCTGATTTATCCCTTAAAAATAGAAACAAAAACAGAGCAGTAGTATACTAGTAAGTAGAATATGCACACGTATAATCTTCTTTGTATCACTAGGAAGTTAGAATTGTATCTGGGTTGATGTGATCAGTGGCTAAAAATAAAGTAAGTTACCAACATGCAAGCAGCGTTTGATTTAGGCCTGTTCAGATTAGTGCATTTTAAATCATGCTATTTTTAAAAAAAATAAATATGTGGATGCACTTAGTTTATTACCAAATATTAATAATGCCAATAAAATTTTGGCAACGACACATTTAATTTATCCTATCAAAACATCACAATGTTACCAAATTATCAAATTTTAACATTCTCAAATTTTGAAAATGTTTATTTTCACAGTAATCTGAACATACTCTTGTCCTTAAAAAAAATGGAAATAGTAATAGATTCACGCATGCATGGTCAATGGTCAAACCAGAGGCAGCATAGCATGCACACCGCTCGTCGTCTCCTACCTCGCGCCAAAACAGCGGAGCCAAACAAAGCCAAGCCAACGCGACGCGACGCGACAACCGCGCCCGCAGCGCGCGGCCTCGCCGGCCACCACCCATCTCCCTTGACGCGAGCTGCACCATCGCCATGGCGGGCAGGGGCTCGCCCATATATCCACCACCGCTACGGTTCTGGATTTCGTCGACCCACATCCCACCACCCCTCCTTGGCCATGGACCTCCACCTCCACCACCACCTCGCCCCCGGCGGGCGCCGCGCCGCCATGGCTCTGCTCCTCGTCCTCGCCGCCTGCCTCTCCGCCGCCACCAATGTCGCCGCGGTCACCAGCGCCGAGGTGTCGTACATCGCGCACCGCCAGCTCCTCGCCATGAAGGAGGCCGGCGTCAGTGAGGACGGCGACCTGCCGTCCGACTTCGAGTTCGACGACCGCGTCGGCGTCTCCGTCGGCGACTTCCCCAATCCGCGCCTCCGCCGCGCCTACATCGCGCTCCAGGCGTGGCGCCGCGCGTTCTACTCCGACCCCAAGGGGTACACCAACAACTGGGAAGGCAACGACGTCTGCTCCTACAACGGCGTCATCTGCTTCGCCGCCATCGACGACCCGAAGATCATGGTCGTCGCCGGCATCGACCTCAACGGCGCCGACATCGCCGGGTACCTCCCGCCGGAGCTTGGCTTACTCACCGACCTCGCCTTCTTCCACATCAACACCAACCGCTTCTGCGGCATCATCCCCAAGAGCATGTCGCGGCTGTCGCTGCTGCACGAGTTCGACGTCAGCCACAACCGATTCGTCGGCGTCTTCCCCTACGTCTGCCTCGAGATGGCGGTGCTGAAATACCTCGACATCCGGTTCAACGACTTCGAGGGCGAGCTGCCGCCGGCGCTGTTCGACAAGGAGCTCGACGCCATATTCGTCAACAGCAACCGGTTCGTCGGCTACATCCCACCCAACCTCGGCAACTCCACCGCCTCCGTCATCGTCTTCGCCAACAATGGCTTCATCGGCTGCATCCCCAAGAGCATCGGGTGCATGGTGAACACGCTCGACGAGATCAGCTTCATGAACAACAAGCTCGACGGGTGCGTGCCCATGGAGATGGGTTACCTGCAGAACACCTACGTGATCGACATCAGCGGCAACGTGCTCGTCGGCACGCTGCCGACGTCGCTGTCCAACTGCAGCAAGCTGGAGCAGCTCGACGTGTCGAGGAACGTCTTCACCGGCATCGTGCACGAGTCCATCTGCGAGCTCCCGGTGCTCGTCAACTTCAGCTTCGCCTACAACTTCTTCAACTCCGAGTCGGCGCCGTGCATGCCGTCGGAGAACAGCAAAGTCACGCTCGACGACAAGGACAACTGCCTCGGCGCGCTCCGCCCGGCGCAGAAGACGACGCTGCAGTGCGCGCCCGTGCTCGCGCGCCCCGTCGACTGCAGCAAGCACGTCTGCGCCGGCTACCCGACGCCCGGGAAGCCATCGATGCCGCCGGAGAAGCCGCCGCTCATCTCGGTGCCGGTGGGGCCGCCGGAGGAGAAATCGCCGTCTTACGAGGAACCACCGGCGGCGCCTGCCACGCCAACGTCGCACGGCCCATCACCTCCAGAGGGGCCGGAATTACCTGAGGAACCAACACCCGCCAAGATGGTGCCGCCTCCATCACCTGCCATCAAGGGAGAGACATCGCCGCCGGCAGCTTATGCTGCTCCACCACCGCCGAATGCGGCCTGGCTCCCCACGAGTCCCGAGCGCAAGAAGGCACCTCCGCCACAAGAGGAGCCTCCAGCTGAGTCCTCCCCGCCTACAACTCCTGAGAGCTCGCCACCACCGGAAGAGAAGTCTCCTCCTACACCTACGCCGACGGCCTCGCACCCACCGCCACCGGCTCCAGAGGGCTACACACCTTCTCCACCAAAGTTAGGACCACCAGCTGGGCAGTCTCCTCCTACACCTACGTCGAAGGCCTCGCCTCCACCGGCTCCAGAAGGCTACACACCTTCCCCGCCAAAATCGACACCACCAGCTGGGAAGTCTCCTCCTACCCCTGAGCCAAAAGCCTCATCTCCACCACCACTCGCTCCGGAGGGCCACACACCTTCCCCACCAAAATCGACACCACCAGCTGGGAAGTCTCCTCCTACACCTGAGCCAAAAGCCTCATCTCCACCACCACCCGCTCCGGAGGGCCACACACCTTCCCCACCAAAATCGACACCACCAGCTGAGAAGTCTCCTCCTACACCTGAGTCAAAAGCCTCATCTCCACCACCTGCTCCAGAAGGCCACACACCTTCCCCACCAAAATCGACACCACCAGTTGGAAAGTCTCCTCCTACACCAAAGTCAGAAGCCTCGTCTCCACCACCACCCGCTTCAGAGGGCCACACACCTTCCCCACCAATTGAGAAGTCTCCTCCTACACCTGAGTCGAAAGCCTCGTCTCCACCACCACCCGCTTCGGAGGGCCACACACCTTCCCCTCCAAAGTCAGCACCACCAACTGAGAAGTCCCCTCCTACACCTACACCGACAACCTCACCTACATCACCGTCGGCTCCAGAGGGCTACACACCTTCCCCACCAAAGTCGGCACCACCAGAAGGAAAGTCTCCTCCAACACCTACGTCGATGGCCTCGCATCCACCACCACAAGCTCCAGAGAGCTCACCACCTTCCCCAGGAAAGTCTCCACCATCAGAGGCTCACCCAACTTCTCCACCTCCCTCGGAGAAGTCACCTCCAACACAAACTGCAGAGAGTTCTCCACCAACTCCAGAAAAATCTCCATCACCACCATCGGCTCATGAGGGCACTCCACCATCCCCAGTGAAATCTTCCTCACCACCGTCAGCTCCAATTAGCTCACCACCACCAGCAGTTCATGTTAGCTCACCACCACCAGCTCCAATCAGTTCACCACCACCACCAGCTCCAATAAGCTCACCACCACCAGAGGCAAAGTCTCCACCAACGCCAACACCGAAAATCTCTCCACCTCCAGAAGGGAATTCCCCACCATCACATACTCCAGAGAGCTCATCCCCACCCTCTGAGAAGTCAGAACCACCACCGACACCAACACCAAAGAGCTCTCCACCATCTCATGAGGAGTACGTTCCTCCATCTCCGGTGAAATCAACTCCACCTCCTGAAGTGAAGTCCCCACCATTGCCTACTCCAACGAGCTCATCACCACCCTCAGAAAAGCCACAATCACCACCCACACCAACACCGAAGAGTTCTCCACCATCTAAAGAAGAGTACATGCCTCCATCTCCAGTGAAATCAACTCCACCACCAGTCGAGAAGTCCCAGCCACCGCCATCTCCAGTTGAGTCACTACCTCCACCAGTGAAGTCTTCACCTCCACATACACCGGTTATCTCAGAACCACCACCAACAAAGTCTTCACCGCCGCAAGCGCCAGTGACCTCGGAATCACCACCAGCAAAGTCTTCACCTCCACATGAACCAATTAGCCCGCCAGCAACACCAGAGAAGTCTTCCCCGCCATCAACTCCAGTGGAATCATCTCCTCCTTTAGTCCCCAAGGCTTCACCTCCACCAACTGAGAAGTCTCTTCCTCCACCGGCTCCTGTGAGCTCACCGCCACCTCCGGTGAAGTCTCCACCCCCGCCGGCTCCGGTCAGCTCACCGCCTCCTCCAGTTAAGTCTCCTCCCCCACCGGCTCCGGTCAGCTCGCCACCTCCTCCGGTTAAGTCCCCACCACCACCAGCACCAGTTAGCTCGCCACCTCCTCCTATGAAGTCTCCACCACCACCGGCACCGGTTATCTTGCCACCCCCACCTGTGAAGTCTCCACCTCCACCTGCACCAGTCAGCTCGCCACCCCCACCTGTGAAGTCTCCACCTCCACCCGCACCAGTCAGCTCACCACCACCGGCACCGGTTAGCTCACCACCACCTCCAGAGAAGTCACCACCACCACCAGCACCAGTAATCCTGCCACCACCTGCAGTGAAGTCTCTTCCCCCACCAGCACCAGTCAGCTCACCACCACCATCTCCAGTGAGCTCACCTCCTCCGCAGGTCTCCCTCCCCCCACCGAAGCAGGAGTCATCAGCGCCACCAGCAAAGGAATCTGAAGCTCCACCAGCAAAGGAATCTAAAGCTCCACCAGCAATGGAAGCTGAAGCTCCACCGGCGTTCGACACTACTGTACTCTTGCCGCCGGTGATGGCGCACAAGTACGCCTCACCACCGCCTCCTCAGTTCCAAGGATACTAAGCTCCACGGAGAGATTAACGACGACGACGTCTCGTCATCAATGAGAAGTGATCCATAATAGCTAAAGAATCTCGCATGCATGTATGTAAACACTTCTCTAGCGGCTAAAGTGCATGCGCATTGCGATTAATCCCCTTCAATTTTTTTTGTATGCATCCAATATATACTTTTTTCTTGGTTCTTCTAGATAGTTACATATGTATGTGCTGATGTGCACATGAGCAAACTGTACGACAAGGTCATATTCATGATGCATGCCTTGTGGTAGCAATATCCATAAATATATCCCTTTTATTGAACAGAAGAAATGTAATTCTGTCTCTTTGCGTGAGATCGAAGAAACAAAGTTGTTTGATGTGATCTTCCATATGCATGTTTGCTTTTAAATATCTGAAAATCATGTACTATTAATCTACCACGACTGCACAATCATTTATGTTACTTGAACTGAGCTTGAGATGTACACTAGTATTCAGTTTTCCTCTTCTTGGTTATGCTGTTCTGCAAAGTTGCAATGCCACAGTGACATGAAAAATGTGCAATGTTTTCAGAAGCATGGCAATATTCTCAAGTAAAATCCAAATAACTCCCTACAAGTCACTGGTCTTTCCCATCTCTCCCTTACAACTTAATTTAGTACAAAAGACTCCTCATAAGTTTATTTTCTCTTTCAACTTCACACCTCTATCTAGTTTTCGGTAATTTCTCATGCCCCGAAGGCCTGCATTGTGGTGAGGTAAGTTGCCCCTTGCCACCAAAGGTACTTCTCCTTTTGCTTTCGCTTTTGCATGCTTAAATTTTACCAAAGGTACAACAGTAAAACAGCCAAAGGTACAATGGTAAAACGCAACGACAAACACATATTATTAGATAGGATGTATTAAATCCCATGCCCAACAAGAGAGAACATAGGGAGCATCTTTGCTCACCATGTTAGGGGTCCATAGGATTTGAGAAATGTTTAAGGAGCATGACGAGAATCACTGCAAACTAGATAGAGGGAGGAAGTTGAAAAGAAAACTGACTTATAGAAAGTGTTTTATACGAAATTAAGTTGTAGTGAATAGATTGGAAAGATTAGTGATTTGGAGGAAGTTGAAAAGAAAATGATTTGTAGAAAGTGTTTTATACGAAATTAAGTTGTAGGAGGAAGATTGAAAAGATTAGTGACTTGTAGGGGGTTATTTGGATTTTCCCCATGAACATAAGATCTGCATACACAAGAATCCACTTCTTGGTTATGTTGTCCTGCAAAGTTACAATGACAGTGACATGAAAAATGTGCAATGTTTCAGAAGCGGCAATATCCTCAGGTAAAAGAGTTAGTGCAAGATGGCTCTATGAACTTATGATCTGCATATACAAGAAGAAATCTTGTCACTTTGCAAACATTCTTTCAGGATGCTGAATTTACGTAAACTTCATCTGATTTGGCTAAACGATTCTTATGTTCAGTTCGTCATCTATCTCGACAGGCAAATGATTGATTATCTCACGAAATATGATCTCTTACACATTTGAGCAATGACACTAGTCGATATGAAATCAGTTCCAATGCCTAATATAACCATATCATGACCATAGTTAAGATCCAGGTCAACAAGGAATCTGTGCTTCAATTTTACATGACGTCAGCTGCTATTACACAAATCGATCTGGGCATAGGTCCAGGTTATCTCATTCTGCATCCTCTATCTCGGTATCCTCTGGAACGCCTCGGAGATACAGAACATTGTTGCACCTGTAGGTCGAACAAAACAAAGTACACGTTGGACAAAAGAATATGGTATGTGCAACAGTTTGATCAGCAAAAGATTTCTTTAAAAGCAAAGAACAGTAACAAGTTAATCCACATTTTTCCCCCTTCAAAGTTGTAAAGGCTGCTGCTTGTCATGGACTCAAATGTTTTTGTTTAAATCTATCATACTATCTCTTCATATTATCAGTCAGATTGGAAACAGGGTGATAGCATGCAAGCAACCAACAGGTTATCAGTTATCACTGTAAGTACAAAAGTACCAGCGATAACTAGACATGGATCAGGTCCAGGATCATAGGTCGAGTTACCTAATCAGTATCTCTCCCAAGTTTCCAGAGAATTGTCCATCAATATACTCCTCTGTATTAGCCAGCTGAAAGCAGTAGGGGACACGAGTAAATTACAGCAAATGAATATGACACGTTGATTCATATTAAAGGGTAAATGGTGAACAAATTTAACTGAAACAACACACAAAACAATACCTGCAGGTTCATATAAGAGTCCACAGAAACAAGGTATCCTGAAAGTGTAAAAGATTACTATCAGCATAATCAATGGTGAGGCAAAATCTGAAAACCAAATTACGACAAGAGAACCCATTTTAATACATGATTTCCATTGGAACTCCATTGTAAAAACCAGTGAAAGTGGGTTGTATTGATACGTGCCATGAAGTTAATTATCTATGGCAAGAAGAAATTTCATGCACAAAATGGGCAAATATGGATTTCCTGAAATCTCAGAGATTTCATTCTGAAATTTTCAAGCACTGGCTTAAGCATGCATAAGTGAATAAGAAGTGACAGGTAAAAGTATAGATTACCTTTGTATTCCATACCCCACTTAAGTTTGACAATGACAGGCTTCCCTGTCAGGTTGTTCAAGAAAGGTTTTGGGTTAACTGGAACGGTCTGCATTAAGAAACTATCCATCCATTAAGAGCAGTATAGGAAAGATGTATAAAAAGAACGAAATTCCATTTGTTACAAGCAAATTCAGTGTGTACATTGTATGCGCATGGCAGTTTTCCAGCATGGAACACAGGAATATTGTGCTGTGGAATATCATGCACAGCACAATATTCCTATTTCATTATTTCATTGGATGGCACAATATCAAGTTATCAACAACCTAGGGCTCATTTGAACAAGACAACAACAACATGGCGTAAAGATACTAAATACGCGGAGGCACCACTTGGAACTGATAATCACCAATTCATCATCAAGAAAATCAGAAGGAAAAAAACTAGTAGTCAAGCATAGTATGCAATGTCCGTATCAAACCAAATTTCTTCGGGATTAGTATACCATGCAGCATAAAAACACACTGCTGACTGTGTTGACTATGTTGAAGCCCTACATATTAGTAGCTAATTTCTCAAGCTCCAATTCTAGTCAAACATAGTTCGCTCAGCCAATCCTGATGTAAAGCGGCGAACTTGTCAATTTCTTTAAATATTTATGACAAGATTGAGCTGAATTAGGCCCTTACTTTTCAGCCTTTTGCGATCTATCACCCGAATCAGGCACAACCGGAACAGCCGACACCAAATCACGCGACGAAATATCGAGAGCGAGAGAGAGATTAGGGGGTATTACCGCCATTCCAAGGTCGGCGGCTAGCTCGCCGTGCTCCTCCGGGCCGCCGCCGCCTGCTCCTTCCTCCTCCGCTCCGCCGCCGCTGACGATGACGACGAGATGACGAGTGGGAGAGCGAGGGGTTGGTGGCGTAGGGTTTTTAGTTTATTTATTACGGGATTTATTTACGAGTTTGCCATCCCGCGTCTCTGATGGGCTTTCACAATTTCTGTGAGAAATCACAGCGCATTTAAGACCTGTACGGCCCAGCTCCGTAGTTTGGGCCTTTTGTGGGCCCAGATTACTGGATCGTTTTCTTCTCGGCCCATTAGACTCTTTGGTCGGCCGTATGGCGGCAGAGGCGGAATAGTCATTTTACGTAATCTCCAGTAGGAGACGTAATCTGGAGGGATGCGCAACTGCTGACCAAAGAAACGAAGCCACCATGGCGGCCGCCGCCGCCGCTGACGACGACGAGCTTTGCCGGCGGGCGGCGGCGCTCCGGGAGGTCTTCGGCGACTCATCGGACAGCGACCCCGACGATCTTCCCGTTGGCGGGGCTAGTCCACCGAGGGGATGCGGGGCGGGGCGGGAGCAGTGGAGGTGGGAGGCGGTGGAGGGGGTGAAGGGGCTGTGGCTCTGCGCCGCCTTCCTCTCCGCCGACGAGCAGTCGCGCCTCCTCACGGCGATCCGGCGAGGTGAGGCCGCGTGGGTTGATTGAGATAGATCTCTTGTGTTCTTCCTTCTGTGTAAAGAAAGATTTGGGTTTCTTCAGCTATGTAATTGGTTTCAGTTTGGTTCCATTCATCAAATCTTTTGTCTCACCTTCCGTTCTCCAACAAAAATCAATGCAAAATTGTAAGTTATTCTACCTTATTAGCTACAGCTTAGAGTGATTCGTTCTTCATATAAATGACATTGCAAATTCTGAGTTTTGTTGACCATCCAAATTTGATGCTTAAGAGCTCCATCTGAACTACACCTAAGTGGACTATTTTGATAATGTACTTTGATCAATTTCTTTAGCTATATATGTGGTTTGAGGTCATAGGTGTGAGCTTTATTTCTTTATGTTTCTATTGTGCATTCACCAATTGAATGCAATGTTGCAGGAAAAGAAATTAGCTCTAGCTTGTTACTGCTCAGCAGATTAACTTATTGTTCGTTGATGAGTCAAATTAACTGTGGGGCCTATTTGTGTTTTTCAGAAGGATGGTTCAGCGATGCACGCAACCAAGTAAGTTTCTGTTCTTCTAATTGTTTCAACATCTGCCTAATGTGTTTGCATAGTCCAGAAGACATGCTTGCTAGATAAACTAGTTCAGAATATAACACTGTTTATCTGCAGACCTGAAGAAACGCTCATCACTTGTTTATACTGTTGGAATTCTAGTTATCCTTTGAGAAACATGAAATTTTGTTCGTCCTTTTTTCTCTCAGGCAATGAGATTTGGTGATCTTCCTTCATGGGCTGTTGAGCTTTCTGCACTTATTCATGAAGCTATTTGTGTTGGTGATGTCGATGTTGGTTGTGGTGTGGAGTTGAAAAATGAGGACGAAGATGCATGTCCTTTACCATCAGATTTGCTGTGGAGGAAACCATTTTTTGACCAACTGATTGCGAACAGATACAAGCCAGGTGAGGTGCGGGACTATTTATGTTCTGAATAATATGGAGTATCATGTTCAGCTTCAAGCATATGACAAAAGATTGTATCTTTCTCATACTGACTAGTTTAGCCACTAAACCTGCTAAAAACAACATAGTAATTCATATCACAAACCAATATGAACTAAATAAACAGATGCCTTTTTTTTTCATTCCTCTACTAACGTGATAATTCGTCTTTCAATCTAGGGCATCTGTGCTCATGTTGATCTGATGCGCTTTGATGATGGAATCGCGATAGTCTCCCTTGAGTCACCGTGCGTGATGCACTTCAGTCAGGCAGAACAAGAAGTTCCTATCTGTGAGACACTGGAGAGTGGGCATGCTGAACCTACAAAGATCCCTGTCTACCTGAACCCAGGGTCCCTTGTTCTCATGTCAGGTGATGCGAGATACTTATGGAAGCATGAGATAAATCGCAAGCCAGGTGCTCAGCAGTGGGGTGGCAGGGAGCTCGAGCAGCAGATAAGAACTTCAGTTACACTGAGGAAGCTCCTTGCATCACCAAATTAATACCAGCAGAACAGTTGTCAGGAAATTTCTCCAGTTTTTTTTGCAGTTCCGAGCCATCTTTACTGTCATAGAGTTCACTTTCTTTTTGAGATGTTGATGCTTATGAGATTATGATCAAAAGTGGGTACCTAAATGGTTGGCACCTTTGAGAATGATGTTGGAGTTTCATTTAATGATGCTCCTCTGATTATTTTGTGTTGTGTTCAATGTTCATGTGATGCTGGATGCCAATGTTCCCCGCCTATTACCGCATCAGCAATGAAGTGGTGTTGCTAAAGTACTCAAACTGGGACAATGAAACAAGGGATCCCATGAAACAATAAATTGCATGTTACTTTTCATTTCACACATTCATTCAATTAAACACATTGAGAAATGAGAATCAGCACAAGTCATGTCCATCAGGTTTCACGGTGAAGTTTGTAGGTGACTTGGTTTTAGAGGGCACCAGCAAGCAATCTCATAGCACAAGAAAGACAATGCTACCCATCATTTAACACATTCATTTCAATTGAACACATTGACAAATCACCATAGTTCATTCCCATCTATTAACAGGTTGAATTGTGCATAATGAATATTGTAGCTATGCAACTGTTGAGATGTACACATTACATATATCCAACTACTCAAAATTTGTAACTGTAAGAGGAACTGAAATGCATCAGTGTGTTTTCTGACATTAGTCATGCTCATGAGCAACGGAAGCATATGTATATGTATCTTCAGATTTCTTCATGTACATTTGTCCATTGATCACCACCCGTTTCAACACAATGTCCATTGGATGACTTCTATCTGATGGTCTGGTACCCAGGTGGAAGGAGGACCGCGGAAGGATCGATCGCGCTGATCATACCTTCGCTGCACCCACAGATGTGGCCATCTCCTCCAGGAGTTCCTTCTGCTCCATTGAAGAACAGGACTGCATATGTTTCAGCAACAAAAGAACTAACATGAGAGGTGGAATTTCTGTGCCATGAACTGCTTCTTTTCTTTTATTATAATAGTTGCATGTTGCACGATTTGCATCTTTGTATATGTAGTTTACCTGCACAGCCGACTCGATATCTCCCATGAGGAAACTAGTGAGTTCAAAGTTCATCTTCAACCGGTGATCTGTCACTCTGTTGTCCTGCAAGAAAATGTGAAATATTTCATACTCCAGATTAACCAAAAATATGCCAAAACACTGACTACACAAATGCCAATGCCATGAATTCTTAAGACAGCCGACCATCATATGAAAAGCTGTGCTGGTACCTTATAATTGTACGTCCTTATCTTCTCAGAACGAGCACCAGTTCCAACCTTCAATTGCCACCAAATATTAGTAAAAACCAACAGAGGAAAAACAGTATAGTATATGCTTCATTGCCATGTAAAGGAGAAATGTCATTTACATTGAATCTAGAATGTTTATCATCTACAACTAAATATATATTTTTGTAGTACTTTCAATTGAATGTAACAGTTAAAGCCTTTGTACGCTGATCCTAGGTAAAACTGATAATTTACCTGCAGTTTCCTCTGGTTTCTTATAGATTCCTGCTGCTCCCGTAATTTTATCTCGTAACTGTAACGTTTATGCAAGAGATATATCAGACATAAAATAAGCTTTCACAAGGATACCTGCTGCTATTAAACTAGAACCTATCATCTAAATGCCAACAAGCCTGGAGACCAAATATAGGTTTACTGAATTTAGCATTTCTTTCCGGATAACTAGAACCAACAATGCAACGTTGGGCTTATAAAGAACATGTCTATAGGCAGAATACTGAAATGACAGGATGCATATAGATTATGGAAAATAGAAAAACAAAGTTTTGAAGGCTACAAAATAACAATAGAAACTAAAAAATAGGAACTTACAGTTTTGCTCTCAACAATTGGAATGCGCGTTCTCTATTTTGGAGTTGTGACCTTTCTTCTGTACAGAATATCCGAATTCCCGTAGGTTTGTGAATAAGATCAACAGCAGTTTCCACCTTGTTAACATTCTGCCCTGCAACAAGTGATATTTTGGAGGACATTTGAGGTTAGACTCGGCTGTTACAAGACAGAGAAAAAGAATACAGTACTCTTGTTAGAACAATAGTAAGTGATATTACCTCCAGCTCCACCAGATCTTGCAGTTTTGAGTTCAATATCTTTCGGATCGATAACCACATCAACTTCATCAGCCTGTGATGCCATCAAAACAATATCAAAAAGCTTCCAAAGAAAGAAAAGAAATTGACAAAAAAAAACCTAACATCTAATAGCACACCTCTGGCATAATAGCTACAGTTGCTGTTGATGTGTGAACACGGCCCATGGTCTCTGTCTGGGGAACGCGCTGAACACGGTGTACGCCTGACTCAAACTTCAGTTTGCTGTAGACTTGTTTGCCCTTCACCTCCATCACATATGTCTTGAATCCACCCTTTTCTGCCTAAAAGATTCGACTAGTGAGCAGCATGTTGTTATTTAAACCTCAGGTTAAGGTTAAAGTTAAGGTTAAGGTTAAGGTCCAGGTTGCAAAAGCATACTTCTGAGCTGGAAACTGGTTTGAACTTCCAGGAGTTGCGCTCACAGTATTTTTGATACATACGCACCTATAAAATAGTCATTGACATGTTTAGCTGCCAAATTATGTGAACAAAACTGTACACATGATGCATTCAGGTATTGAAATTATAGCTTCTAAAGTATAATGAACACAAATGATTATATTGCGAAAACAAAACCTTATCTTGCTCATTCGTTGACATATTAACTGCTAGGCTATTTAACACAAATCCCATAAATCAAATTCTTTTCAGCTAGACTTAATATTCTATTACTTAGACTAAACCAAAACAGCTATCCTTTCTCAGTTGCTAAATCATACTCAATTTGTCCAAAGTCTTATCTACCTACAAGGTCACCAGCCCAAATTCCAGCTTCATCACCACCAGCACCTGCTCTTACTGAAATGGCAAAAACATAGTCTCAGTTCCAAAACACGGGTTTGAAATTGTAAAGAAACACCACTGTTATTTCTCAAATATATATGGCCAAAAGACACGGCAAAATTGAGATGCACCTTCAAGTAAGATGTTGCGTGCATCAAGAGGATCACTGGGAAGCAGTAGTAACTAACATGAAAAAACAAGAGCAATGAGAATCATCTCAACATGTCTAATACGCAATATCTATTTCACACACACCTTCAATTTTTCCTCAAGCTCTTCAAGCTGGTTAGATAGAGACTCCAGCTCTGAATCAATCATCTCTGCCATATCTGGGTCATCTTCATTCTCTTTTTGCAAAACTATCATATCAGCACATACACAGTTTGTGAGAATCTAGCACTTAACCCCAGGCTGGCATAAGAAACACTATACATGGTTCTAAAAAGAAGAAACACTATAGCATGCCAACCTTTTGTTTCTTCAATTTGCTTCTCACAGTCCTTAAACTTCCTGTACGTAGTCACAACCTGAATAATTTCATAAAGAAGTGATGAAACAAATGGGGAAAAAGAAGCAGGCATCCTACAAGTTACAAGTAACCAAGAGCAAATGCTGCTGAAATTATGTCAGATACCTGATCTAGTTCAGCAACTGATTGGGCTAGTTTTTGGTACTCGCTGGGATCTGAGACAATATCAGGATCGGCCAATCTAACCTGAAGTGGATTCTCGCGCATCAAATTTACATGTTCGGTAAATCAATACTGAAAGTGAAGAAAATTAGAATATTTCCATATCAATATGCAAGATGACATTATACACATAATAGTTTCATGTGGGGAATTGTCTACATAGTAGTTTCATGTGGGGAATTGAATTTTACCATAAAAAGTAATTTCCCACGAATTAAGAGGTTCAAAAAAGCAATCAAAATCCGTAGGTCGTTTCTTACTAGTATTCAAAAGTTCTTTTTTTTTCAAAAAAAACAAAACAAACAAAGAAAGAAAGCTGGGGATTGAACAGAGAGCCATACCGACATTTCTTTCCAGGCCTTCTCTGCAGAATCCAACTTTGCTATGAGATAGGGCTCCTACACAGAGGCAGCAACAACAAGAACACTCATAACTCTCATCCATCACACGGATTGCTTCATTTCAGGTAAGAAAGGTGCAAATTTTCATCTCGGCAAGCCAACAAGAACGGCTACTGCAACTGCAGTCTGTGCAGACATGGGGGATGGTGACTGGATGCTTACCGCCATGCAGACGACCGACGAGGAAAGCCTCCTGCGCCGCCTGCCGCCGGAGAAGAGGAAGGGGTTAGAAGGGAGGCTCCGGGCGGCGGCGGCGGAGATGGCCGGGACCCGCGGCCGCGGCGCCCTGAAGCCGGCGAGGAAAGCCTCCATTGAGAGGTTGGCGATGACAAGAGGAGCAGCTGGGGATAGAATTGATTGAGCACACAGCATCAGCCATCAGGTTGCTATGCTCTAGTTGGCACTCTGCTTTGAGATTCGTGCGCCACCGTAGACACCGTCCATAATATGGTAGGGGACCTTTTTTTGTGGGGTCCAAGACATTTCTCTGATTTGAGAAAGCACCAGTGATGTGATAATGTGATGGTGAAGTCGTGGATGCATGACTCCACTCACGAGGATTTGTGATAATGTGATGGTGAAGTCGTGGATGCATGACTCCACTCACGAGGATTTAAATTCTAATGCCCACAAATATTACACACATGCAGATGAGCTTTCAAAAGAATTTCAGATGAGCCTTCAAAAGAATTTTGGTTTCCGTGTCTCTTGAAGCATACATGTGTTAGTGAACGTATTCACGGGGTGGTGAGTGTGATGTTTAGTGTATAATGGTGTGTGAGCACGTGTCCGTCGTGTAATCTAAATAAAAAAAGAAGACATTTCTCTGATTTTGTTTACGCCTTTGTAGGAAGAAAACTTAGTCATGCAACCCAATATTTATTTCCTGTATTCTTTTAAAATATTTCTGAAGCAGCTTGGCTTTGTGCTACTAGCACCTCATCTACCAACTAAAATCACATTCTACAAAAACTGTACCCTGCGAAAATGAATTTAATTTCCTTCCAATACTGGTACATGAACATAGATGAGAGTATCCAATTAGGTCTTTAAGAACATCTTCTGCAAGTTACAAACTCACAGCTCAGGTATTGCCAGATGAACATCTTCATGGATGGACCAAAACTTATGGTTACATAACCTGTCTCCATGGAAAAATAGGCTCAGGAATTAATTTACAACAGAATACAACAACTCATGGCAACTGTACACTTGGCTTGTGCAGTCTACACCCTACAGATTCTGAGGTTTTCTTGGTGTTGGGGATCTTCCTTCCATTGTTTGTAGCCTTTGCTTCAGGTGGAACACCTCAACCTGGTAAAGCAATATCAGCAAAGTCAGTCACATGGACAGTAACAAATGCAACAGAAATTTACACATAAATTGAGTTATTGACAGGGATGAGAGATGGGAACTCCTGCTGTCAATCCTGTATTAACCAGAAAAAAGAACCTGAAAGTTCAACTCTTTCACCATTTACCTGGAGCTGGAAGGCCCTCGCGCGTTCTCCTGCTAAAACTCCACGAGTAGAGTGCAGCTCCTGTGAATGAACAGAACTCGGTCAGTACAACAGTATAAAATGGCCAATGAAGAAATGATAGGAAGGTTATCTCTATCTTTGCCTTCTGGGTTTCATCCATGACGGCCTTCAAGAACGCCACCTCACGTTCGAGGCGCACATTGTCAGCATGGACGGTGTTCGAGAGGCTGTTTGACTCTTCTTGCGCCAGCTCTAATCCTGTCACCTTCTCCTTCAGCGTCTCGACCTCCCTGTCCTTCTCCGACAACCTCTTCTCTAGATCCTCCTTGCTGTCGATGACCAAAGAGAGGTTCTTCTCCGCTTCATCTTTGCTTGCCATTGCAGCTGAAAGTTGCTCCTCCAATGCCATGTTCCTCCTGATCAGGTTTGCTATTTTGGTGTCATACTGATGGTTAATGTCCGACGAACTTCTGCCCACCCTCTTCGCTTTAGCATCAGCATCTGGAGACTGGTATATATCGTCGCGCTGCTTTTGGTTTGTGACCGATGGTAGCTCAGAACAGTCATCAACATCCTTGTATCTGTCATCATCAATTGGTTTCTGCAGTTTGTGGGCTAGGCTGCATTCCTCCTCCTGACGAAACTGTCTGCGGAGAGATGAACTGCCAAGATTAGGTTGCTGTAGCAGCGAATCAGGGAGCGATTTCCTCCCAGACGAACTCTCCACAGTGGTGGCAAGGCTATGCCTTGCTACAGATCCAGTAGAGTACAGAGGAGCACAGTTGTTCAGGTGATCAGAAAGTTCCTTTGAGCTTGGAGGAGAGTCCTCATACAGTAAAGGCTCTACATCAGGGGCAGACCGCCAACTAAAGCAGTGCTCGTTTTGCAGTACCACTAGTACTTCAACCTTCAAAAGTGCAAAACAAATTTGGTTAAGGACTGGTGAACCTGGTTATATAAATGTTTCAAATGCACTTCCGCAAAATATGAATAAGAAGAGAATTGTCATTTCAGAAAATATCAGAAAATGAAGTCCAGACACCGAGAATTGTTGTTGTTTTGGTTGGAAAGTTCAGCTCTTTCACCTTATCAGATGGTTCCTTTTTGTTTCCTCCGAAAGCAACAAGAACAATCTTGTCCCTGTAGTACAACGGAACCATGCTGAATCCCTGCCATGAGTTGCATCATCAATCATTCAGCAATAGAGCAAAAATGATAACACGGAAATAAACATGAATTTGAATATGACTTGATTTCTCTTATTTCTGCTCCATAATCACCAAAGAAGTTGAAGACAATCTTTCTTTTTCAGTATTTTCAGTATAAATTAGATGGAAAAGAACTACAGTTATCTTTGTTTACCTAGTGACTTCTGCCTTCAACTCTAGACAAAAGCCATCATAAATTTCAAGGGAACCTAGTATTCATTTATCTAAATTCTCAGGACAGCTGTTCCTTAAGTACACAATATTCACCTTGCAATCCTACTGTAAGATTGGCACTACTCCGTGAAGTCGTGGATCACTTACATGGAACTAAGTCAAGAATGAATTTAACTTACTTTCTTTGTGGTAATTGAGGAACTAGGAGGTACTACACAAACAGACCACTTGGATTCCAGAACGTCAAAAACCCAAGTTTCCGGATGACCTGAGAGAAAGAGAACTTTTCATTAAAATGACCCATGGGCCACGGTCGCAAAAGATGCAATCTTTCAGCAAATGCATACTTCTGGGTCAGAAACAAAACTGAGCCATCTTTTTTTTTAGGACTCACTGAACCATTCATCTGTCATATTATAGACTAGTACATGAATTAGTACATAATGTTTAAACTTACGCTTTTTCTTGCTTCCACCACCTGCAATATACCATTTAGTGCCACAGAGAGCTCCGCAGCAACCCGCTCGAGGTGATGGATGATGGCCATGGGTTTTCACTCTTGACCATACCATCTAACATGGAGAATGTTTTTTCAGTAAGCCTGTCAACAAGAAAAACATAGAAGAAACCTGACAGAAATTACCGTTTCAAAGTCCAGAGCATGAACATCATTGAGTGTTTTGGATTTTGATTGGCCTCCAAAGATCAATAGAATTCTATCATCATATAGAGCAGCCACATGATTGGATCTTGGAGAAGGTCCAGCACCTCTAGAACAATGGACTTATAATCAATAAGAGAAAATGATAAACACAAGGATAATTCGAACATTGAGGAAATTCAGTGCCACAGTGCAGGAACTGCTATGTCGTGTTAGATTTTCAGATAAATGTCATAAGGGAGAACCTGAATGGTCAGTTGGTCATTTGAAAAAACTTTCTTTAGCCACTGTCTCTATTGTTATGCAAAATTCTGAGTTGTACTTCTAGACAAGGATGACTCACTTATAATTCAAAGGAAGCCATGTTGAAGACTTCAGGTCGAACATATGAAGGTCATGTAATTTCTTCCCTTTGCCGTCCTCACCTCCAAAAAGAATTAAAACAGGACCTGCTCTAATCACTGTATGGCCACTTCGAGCCACCTGAAATTAGTAATCAGGAGACAATTCCTTATAATTTTGCAAGAAAAGTTTAGGCAGTGTATATATCAATCCTGAAATAAAACCACCTTACCGGGATATCACCCTTGACTTCTATATACGACCAGAGATCGGTTTCAGTATTGAAGGACCAGACTGCAGTAAAAGAAATGAAGTTATGAATATTTCTGCTGCAAGTTGGAAAGTAAAGCAACTGACTAAAGAAAATTGACATCCTTTTGAGAATCCAACAGCGCTATCTAACCTGATATCCGGTCAGAAGGTGGATCCGTTTTCCCTCCAACAAGAATGACATTCTTCCCCCATGGAACCTAGAATTTTAAAAAGTAAGTATTTTGTGTCATAGTTATAATGCATCTACTACTTTGACAAGGAGACTATGAGAATTCAGTTCCAGACTTCCAGTAAAAACGTAACAATAAGGTGCTTATAACCTCAGTCATACATCAACTGACAATCCTGATTATACTACAATGGTATGCAGGAAATTAATGCAAGGACACGAGTAGTGACTAGCAAGAACAATGAGCTTCAACAATTATACCAGACAATGGCCTTTGCATGGTCGAAACTTTGGAGCATGTCCACCTTGTGATACACGGATTTTGGGAGCCACTGAATCCCATGTAAGCTTGTCTAAGCTCAGTATCTGAAGGATATATAAAATACCAGATCATGAAGTAATCTAAAAAATGCCGTGCAACATGAGCAGATGAGAACCTTTAGAAACATAAAACTGATTACCTTTGTATCATCCAGCAAATGATGGCCAGAATCTCCACCAAAGACTACCATTTTGCTCCCTACCATGGCTGCTGCATGCTGTTTAAACGCAAATCAGATGGAAGCGATACAAAGGATTCAGAATAGAAACTGATTATTGATGAGAATATAACTGTATTTGTTTTTCCCTAATGAACAAATCAGAGTTTTATGACAGTTGCTTACATCAAAACGAGGAATTGGTTTGTCCCCTTCTGTTGACAACACTGCCCAATTCTCAGAGTTCTCAAATGCGCGGCCATTGAGATCAAAAGTGTCAGATGAGCAGCGCCAAGCAAGGTCGTCAGCTCGGCCGCTCACTGATGTGGTCACTTGGTCTTCTCCCTGGACAAAACGTGAAAACTAATAACCATTTAAATATTGCATCAAAAATTCAAAATACAACAGAACCAGAAACAAGGCAAAATGTACATTTCTTTCAGACCATAAAAGCTTACATTGGGGTGACTCGGACGCTTTGTCCGAGCAGGACTCCGGGAGCCATGAAAAGGATCATGCAAATGACCCTTCAACCTGTAGAAATCATAAAATCATTTTTACAGGTGAGTTGAAACAGAAGTAATAACTAGGAAAAACTGACTTATTATCTACAGTAGCAAAATGTCTAACACTGCAGAAATGCAGAGTAAGGCTAGGTTACCAAAATCTCCCAGATATTTGCAGGGGAGTACATCAGTTTTAAACCACCGATTTTTATCCCCCGCAAAAGAAAAAAGACCGAGTTTTCTCAATCCAGACATTTCAATCTCATATCTACCAACGAAAACTTACCAAAATATTTTTTTCTCTTCTGTTAAGATAACAAGCTCAATCATCTTTCGTACATAACGAATTGAATCATCTAAATGGGAAAATGTATAAATCGAATCAGGAAAACTACAATGCAGGATATGGCTCTGACCCATGAACAAAAACCATTATCGAAAAGAGAGAAAAAAAACTATGAACAACAACCAAAGAAACCAATACCTAGCCAGGTTTAGGACGGACACAAATGGATATGAGCAGATAAAAAAGAGGGGCCAAATTTCTGGGCCAAATCGAAGGAAAGAAGTAGTTTTTCACCTTCCAAGCTTCATCCGTCGACGAGAGAAACCAAACATCTTCGGCATTGCGGCCTCTTCAAATCCAATTTACCCGAAACGGAATGACTAAACCGAACCCTACTAGCACAATCTCTTCTCTCCTGCAAACACAAAAGTGGGGGGAAAAGTTTAAACAAATAGGGTTAGTGGAGCAGTTGGGATTGGGCTCAACAAATCATGTCGAAGAAAAGGGGGGAAAAGACAAATCTTTCAGTTAAAAAAAAGATGCTGCCTTTGGAACTTGAGCAAGAACAGGAAGGCATCAAACATTTCGAAGATTTTCAGGCCAAGAAACGACAGAAATGTTGCGCCCAGGGAACCAACAAATCTCAATAAACTAAGCAAAAAAATAGCCTGAAAAAAGAAATCAAGAACAGCACCTCCCCACTAGTCAGACCAAGAACAAGAAAACTAGTAGTACATTTGTTTTAGCTTCTCAAGAAGCAAGCACCATTGCCACCGCCAAGAAACAGACAGCCACATCAAAGAATGAAAAAGAAAGATAAAAAAGAATCAGAGAGAACACAAACAAACTTGCCCTACTTCTTGGATCGGAGCAGCAGCAGCAAGAGCGGTCACACTGCCAAGAACATAAATTGCACCAGCCTGTGGAAGAGAAGGAGCTAGAGGAGGTGTAAATGAGAGGCCGTGTAGTGTGGTAGTAGCTACTCTACTCTACTGAGCAAGAGGCGGCAGCAACAGTGACATTGACTTCTCGGAGTGAGAGGGGTGGAAAGGGATGGGAGAAGAAAGAAGCCTCTGAACTCGACCTGCAACTGTGTGAAAAGTTTTACAGGAGGCGTGGTGTTTTGTGTGAGAGAGCAGCAGCAGCCATGGAAAAGGTGATTCACTTTACTGTGTTCATCATGCATGAATTACGAGATGGATTTACCTTACTTTACAGTTTATTAGTTTGCTTTTTCTCCGGATTTTTGCAGGAGGCGTGGGAGGCCATTTCATCTTTTTATTTTGCAATGAATTATTTATTTCACGCTTGTAAGAAAAGTTTCTCGAAATATTTTTTCTACTATATTGTTTTAGACCATTCATTCTAAGTTATTTATGAAATTTATTTCTTAAAATATTAAATTATCGTGTTAATCAAGTAAATAATACATCTCAATAATTCATGTAAAAATCTGTTTCAAACAGGGTGCCCCAATTATTTTCTACTATTTCTTTTCTTGGATTTCTGGTATATTCTTTCTCTGAATTTTCTTGATACCATGGGTCTGTTGAATTGCACTTTTTTCTATTTATTTGAGGAAAAAACATTTATAACAAAATGTAGATGACAAAATAGCCTCACAAATGAACCATTTTTGCCATGTAATAGTTGGAGCTAAGAAATTAACAATAGTTTTTTCCCACTGGGCTATTGTCACAAGTTCACAAAATAAGCCCAACAGAAACAAAAGTCAAAAAAGAAATGCAAATCTGAAGGTGCAAATGTTCCTTGTCATCCTTGATTATTATATAGAAGCTAATGATGCTACTACTAGTACTATCTGCTATGCAATTATTGACCCAGTAAATATGGTTTGTTTAATTTATGAATTTCTTTTGCTGTCCTTTTGAGGTAGATAAAAAATAAGTCTATACACTTATATACAGTGGCAAAGGAAATCTGTGCCAGTGGCTAGCGGCATCTGTTTTTTAAGGCTGCATTAAGATTTTTTTTTTCCCTTGAGACATGGGCATGTGGTGCATGCCTGACTACTTTCAGTCGTTACAGAGTTACTCAGAACCCGTTGTGAGAAAGCCTGCCTCAATCACTGCTTCTGACATTTTGGACCAAGTTTGCACGGAAAATACACTGGAAAAACGCATACAGTAGTACAGTAGTACTCATTGAATTATATTTTTCTTTCCACTATGCTCTCCTCACATTGGAGCAATAATAAACACTAAACATAATCTGAAATATACTAATATCTTGACAGGTAGGAGGACATTGTTAGTAAAATTAGGCTAGTAACTTTTTTGGGCCATTGTCATTTGCCTTTGTTGAGAAACCATTTTTAGGAGTATTTTTATTTCTTTTTTACTCAACTTCACTTGGTTTGATGTACAGCATAGATCTTGGCGCGTAGCGATGCCGATGGCAGCAGGTTCCGACAGCCGCATTAAATCCCATCTGACCATGCACTAAGTCAGGGGCTGTACCATAATCATATGCACGCGCAGGATCTTCTGTGCCACTAGTCACATGTGAATCGGCTAGCATTCTTATGCCCCCTTTGAGATGTAAGATTAAAAAAACGTAGAAACTAAAAAAACGTTGAATAAGTGAAATACAAATATTTTTTAAGGAAAAAAATATAAGAACAGCCCCTTATTTGATGGGAAGTTTTTATGAGGTTGTTGGACCTTCCTCTAGAATATTGTCTTATGCCATTCCATATGAATTTCATAAGATCTTTTGTGTATCAATCATGTGTCTCAAATGATCACATAGGATATTTTTTAATAGGATTTAAATCCTATAATTTTTATATATTTTTCACACAAACCAAAGAGCTAGAGCATAGCTACACCCCAAGTAGACATTATTATGTTACTATCATAAACTCTAAGCAATCATACATGTTAAGCTTCTAGTCAAATTTATTTGATATTAGAAGTAGGCTGTATTTGGGAAGCGAGGTTAGGCGCAAAACGAAGCGATGTATTTTCTTATGATTAGTTAAGTATTTGTTAATTTTTTTAAAAAATGGATTAATATGATTTTTTTAAAGCAACTTTCGTATAAAAAATTTTACAAAAAAATACACCGTTTAACAGTTCGAAAAACGTACGTGCGAAAACGAGAAATGAGTTGGAAAGTCTCTCTTCGAGAACTCAGCCTAAAGTTAGTTCTCCAAATGTTAGATAATATATTTTTTTTGAGGGAAAATACAATGCAATAGAGATCGTGAGGCCCAATATTCAATAGAGCATTTCTTGGTCCATCATAGGCGAGTGTCTTTGTGTGCTATCACAGATCTTTGTCATAGATGGATCGTCCATGATGTCATGTTCTGTACAATTTAAACTATCAATGTTAACTGTATTGGAGAAACATTTCGTTTCAAAATCTCTCTACATTCAGCAAGCACATATCTCTTGAATGATTCCTATACATGCTTGCTACAGGAATCCCCAAGTACATGACACCAATTTACTTTGTGAAACCAAGCACTTTTGGCAAACTTCTGCACGCAACTAGAAGTTTCAGAGTTTCACACAAACTTGATCGTTTTAATGAATCCAACATCCATCACCCAACAAATTAAATGGATGCCCACAAAAGATGCTGTGAGAGACAATGCAAGGACCAACAGGGATAAGTACAGCAAGGAACAGAACTACTGGTGACAAAGATGCTCTAGCTTGGTCAGCCATGTGGTGGACCATATCTCACCGTTGATCCCAAATCACACGGCCCATTTGTGTCGTTGTGTTTTCTCCTCGGGAAACTAGGTGATCTAGCTGAATTTTCTGCTAGGCCAATGCACCGGGTTGCCCAAACCGCCGGTAACCACGTGGTTATCGCCCTAACCGCAAGGGTACGGTAGGGATTACCAGCGATAGAGTTTGATAAAATTTAGACAAATTCAAAATTTCAAAAAAAATTAAAAAAAATCATGGATGTAGTTCTTCATTTGTAGTGGTAGACGGTGAAGAAATTTTTTTAAAAAGAGAAAGAGAAATTCAAATTTGAGGGCAAAACCGATAATTGTTTAGGAAATGGAAAAAAAAGTATTGGGCTCCATTTTTGTATTTTACATTCACAAGTTAGGTTTGCAAATATCCTATATATTCTTCTAATTATCCCCAATTTCTACACACATTTAAGTGTTTTTTTTATTTTTTAGCATTTTTAACTTTTTCATGTTTTCTGCCAAACATATCGTAGTTACCACGTAAATATCGCAGTTACCGCGCGGTAACCGTGCAAATATCACGGTTACCGCTCAAACTGTCAATTTTTGAATTCAAATTTTTAAAGACAAAATTCACACAGTTTTTGACGATTATCGCAGTAACCGTCTTACCGTGAGGGGACGATAACCTTCCCAAAACGATAAGGTAAACTTGCCAATGCATACGTTCAGGCCATGGACCTTAATTGGCATGGGTGATGGGCATGGGCCAGGCCGATCGAGCTGAAGCAATGATTAGGTTCAATCTTGGAATAATCTACTGTTTAATTAGAACATACTATCTCTATCCAAAAATAAATTCATCTTTCACCCATCCTACACATATCAATACAAAACAAAAAATATTAAAATACCGCTACTTTATCAAATGTCAATGTAATTATTTCTCACTTTATCTTCTTTCAATATAACTATTCTTTATTTTTACAAACTTCGATGCAATGATTACTCTAAAAATAAACTTATTTTGGGACAAATATAAAGAGGTAGAAATAAACTTAATATGGGATGAAGGAATTACTACCTTTGTCAAAAATATAAAGATTTTTAGACTTTGACACAATTATTAAAAAAAGTAAAATTAAATGAAAAAAATTATGATTGGATGAGAAGTGAAGATAGGTGAAAAAATTAAAAAATAAAAGGTTGTGATTGGTTGAAAAAAATATTAGTGAAAAGTTGTTATATTTTAAGATAAATTCTAAAAGATATTTTAGGACAAACGAGTACTGATTAGTTGTAGGGCACGTCGAGCAATGATGATTGTCGCTTTCAAATCTTAATCTGGAGTTAATTCGTCGGAATTGACTCCCCGTTTGGAACTGGTCGTTCATCATGTCCGAATTATTAGCTCCACGTTTTTAAAAATACAATTTCTTTTTTTAAAAAACTTTTTTCTACGGTATACACTGCTTCCACTTGTTTTAGCATATTTGTTAAGTTTATTTTTAAGATATTAATTTACATGTTAATCAAGTGGATCATCCACTTCACTTGTTTTGGCTTTCTTCTCACTCTTTTATCATAAAAAAAAAGTGAAAATCCATTGATTGTATCCTGCAATATGCTGTATATATACATTGATATATATATAGCGTACATTAGGGATTAAAATTATTGGTAACAGTACCATATTATTATTATCTTTATGAAAATGTTATCGGTATGATCCGGAATTTTTCATAAAAGTTAACTATTTAATGATGACTTCAATACAACGATGGAAAAAAATTAAAAAAACTAAATTTCATATATAACTAGAAACAAAAAGGTCAGAAATGATCGATATTTTTTTAGAATAACAATATCGGTTTGGTCGAGAATTTTTCGTAACGTTTTCATCCATAGGGTACATCACACTGAGAAATGGAAACCATATATTCATACGTGTTCTTTTATTAAAAAAGGAACTATATACATATACATGTACTGTAGTTATCCTACAAAGTTCAGTTACTAAGCTACAGGTAGCACGGTAATTTTCTCCAAAGTAACTCAGATCAGTAACTAATCACAGTAGTCGATCTCAAAGCCACAGTGCACCTGCACTCTTGAGCATGGGCACGAGCTCGCCCTTGAGGTGCATGGCCATCACCTTGCTGGTGCCGCCGACGAGGCTCCCGCCGATGAACACCGCCGGCACGGCGGGCCCTCCGCGGCCGCCGGAGCCGTAGAGCCTCCCGGCGAGCTCCCTCTCCATCTCCTTCCCGAGCGGCTCCTTGTCGAGCTCGTGCACGGCGGCGCTGACGGCGAGCTCGCCGAGCAGCGTCGTCACCGTGGTGCACATGCAGCACCCGCTCTTGGTGAACACCACCACCGCCCTCTCCGACACCAGCCTCGCCACCCTCTCCGCCATTGATCGATCGATTGGCTAGCTTGCTTCTGGAAAGTTCTAGAAGCTTCTTCTGTCTAGCTTGGGTTGTGAGCTTGTTGGTTTGTGCTCTGAAGTGTGCATGGTCTGCTTCCCTTTTTATGATGCAGCTCATGCAGGAATGAGCTAGATTTCAGTGGCTGTCAGATCGTCAGTTTAGTTGTTAGATTCTGCAGATGAAATGCATGTTGCTAATAATCGACGCGCATTCACGCACACTGAATTGAAGTCATGAAAAGTGTGGCGATGGATTGCGTCTGCGTTGGATTCTGGATAATTTTTTTCAGTCCATGCATGTATGTATCGCATCAGTGAATCGGAATAACACCCACCTCATCGTGATTTGATTTGACTTCTGAAAAATCTCCCCCATCCGAGTGGCTCTGAGGATAATCATAACCAATCGCAATTTGCAACGCCGCCGCCGCCGACGAAATAAGCGATCTTTGACAGAATTTTTGCAATCTGTGTGAAGTTTAAACATTTGATAGCACATGTTTACAATGTACTAGTGTCACACATTGCTGAAGATTGAAATTGTTCTGATTCAGAATTCGGACTGAAACATTTTTTTCCAGGAGGAAAACAAGCTAGCCATCGGACATCAATTCTACAATGGATATTGTTGTGAATACGATCCATTAAATTACGGTTTTGTAATTCTGAAGCTATTGAACCCTCTTGCTAGATAGGTTACTTTACACATTTCCGAAACCGTTCAACTTCAGAGTTCAGACAGAAACATACTCCTCAACAGTGCGAAGGCGATGCGTCTCGCCGACAATGGCGGAAACGTCTGGTGGTACGGCCGCACGATGGACGGGAACCGATTCTCCGGCGCCAACTGATCGATCGATCGAGCTGCATGCGGCGTGCCTGCATCGAATCATCGATCGCGCGGTGGTTTCAGAAAGGTAGCAATGTCCACTAGCGAAACCAAAGCGGCCAATACCACCTGATCAGGTTCCTTCAGAATAGTATCGCATCTTCTTCTTCCTGCATGCTCACTAGCTAGCTAGAACACAGTAGGTCACTGTATACTGCCACTCTCTGTCAGGAAACAAGTCGCAACCTTTATTTTGTTCCTCCGGAGTTGCTGCCGTGGCGTCCAAAGGTGTGGCGGCCGTCTAGCACTGTCGTGCAGGTTTCAAAATTCCGGAATAAAATTTCAGAAATTTTGGGTCTATTGGACGCCACCTCGATAGGAAATTATTTCGCCCGATTTCTTTGGATTTTTCAAAATTTCGTGAATGTACTAAAATTTATTCAGATTTGATCAATATTTGTTCAAATTTCAAATTACTTCGAATCAAAGTTTTAAAAATTTTGGTCCTATCGGTATCCCTGATAGAAATAACCTAACCTATATATTAAACCCTGTTGTCGTGCTGGCACTCACTGCGATGATGGCTTATGGAGTGTGGCCATTGCTTGCTGTGCACGACGACACCAGTGACTCACGACTATATTAATGGCTAGCATGTTTGGGCAGACCAGTGATGGCGGAGATCTTGGCGAATCGGCTATAGTGTATGCTGCGCAAAAGCTCTGCCTAGCTCAAAGCCAGTGCTGACGATGGTGATGTACTTGGGTCTCCCTTGCTAGAGGTGTCGTCATACCATCTTGCTCCATTTCACTTTGGGGCTAAGGGGGTGGAAACACCATTTCGGTCTCCACTTGTGTGATGGCGATGTCTATTCGACGTTCATCTCCTTCCTGAAGGAATCACTTTTGGAGATCTCCTATTGTTAACCATAATGTCATCTCCGACCTCATCCCATTCCCTCCCTCCTATTGTTTTGTTTGAACCTCTTCGCTCTTTTGCTCAGCTTGCTTGAACTTCCTTGCCTTGATTGTCGTTGATGTTTGCTATACCAGTGCGACTGCTGCATTTTCCGATTCACTTTTGCCTAGTTTCCTGCTTCATTTTCATCCTCGTCACTTGAGTGTCTTTGGCCACATTATTCAGTGGCCTTCTCTCTTTTGGGGCTTTCTTCCCTCAGGGGATGTTGGAGGGCATTGAACTACTTGTCACATGTTTAATCTTGACACTCGATGGGATGTTTTTTTGTCTGACGAGCTCTAGCATATTGCAAGCTAGGGTACTAGCTTTGGTTTGAAAAGGTGATTGGTTGTATGTTTTTTGTGGTGAAAAAACATCATGTACTCTCTTTGGATGTGCTATTCCGATGTTGTGATCCTCTGTGTTTTTCCTCTCTATAGCCCTTTTATTATCTTTCTGAGCTCCCGCGTTTACAAAGTCAAAACTCACTCTTTATACGCACTGTTGCCCGTGGTGATCCGTAAAAAAAGGTAAAGATTAGCCATTAATTGACTATATATGCTGCAATATGTTATATATATAGTGCATTGATATGTACATAGTGTACATCACATTGAGAAGTAATAACTATTGATACAATTTTTTATTAAAAAAGAAGGAACTATATACATACACGTGTATTCTCCTAAAAAGGTAAAATTGCATGCATCTAAGAACTGCAATATTTTTGGTACCTTCTCTCTTTCTCTCTCTCTCCTCTCTTTTTAAGTACAAAGTTCAGTTAAGCTATAGGCACCATGGTAATTTTTTTCAAGTAACTCAGATCAGTAACTAATCACAGTAATCTCAAAGCCACAGTGCACCGGCGCTCTTGAGCATGGGCACGAGCTCCCCCTTGAGATGCATGGCCATCACCTTGCTGGTGCCGCCGACGAGGCTCCCGCCGATGAACACCGCCGGCACGGCGGGCCCGCCGCGGCCACCGGAGCCGTAGAGCCTCCTGGCGAGCTCCCTCTCCATCTCCTTCCCGAGCGGCTCCTTGTCGAGCTCGTGCACGGCGGCGCTGACGGCGAGCTCGCCGAGCAGCGTCGTCACCGTGGTGCACATGCAGCAGCCGCTCTTGGTGAACACCACCACCGCCCTCTCCGACGCCAGCCTCGCAACCCTCTCTGCCATCGATCGATTAATTATCTTGCTTCAGGAAGGTTCTAGAAGCTTCTTCTGTCTGGTGTAGTGTATAGTGATTGGATTTTAGCTTGGCTTGTGACTTTGTGAGCTCGTTTGTTGATTTGTGTTGTGAAGTGTGCATGGTTGCTTTCTTATTTATAGGGCACTACTCATGCAGGATTAGAATGAGATAGATGATGAGTGGCTGCCAGATTGTCAGTTTAATTGTCGCATAATAGCTGCTAGAATCTGCAGATGAAATGCATGCACGCCCATTGAATTGAAGTCATGAATAGGATAGATTGCGTGTGCATTGGATTCTGGATAATGGTTCCAGGCGCCATGTATCATGTATGTATCGCATCAGCGAATCGGAATAAACACCTCATAGTGATTTGACTTGTGAAAAATCTCCCCATACCAATGGCTCTGAGGATAATCATAACCAATCGCAGCGCCGACGAAACAGGTAATCTTTGACAGATTTGTTTGCAATCCGTGTGAAGTTTAAACATATGAGACCACATACTTTTAGAAGGTTCACCGGGGAATGTCGTTTTATGTCGTCGTGACATACTCCTATTGCTGAAGACTCTGGACTTCCGGAGATGTTCTAAATATTCAGAATTCAGACTGGAGTTGTTCAAATTCAGACTGAAGTTGTTCTAATTCAGAATTCAGACTAAAACATTCGACCATAAATTCTGTTTGAGTGTATGAATGCGATCTTTGCATTACGGTTTTGCACTTCTGAAGTCGTCGCGCACTAGCTAGGTTTACATTTTGAAATTGTTCTACTTGAGAGTTCAGACTTCCAGACAGGAACATGTCGATCGATCGAGCTGCATCCTGCATGCGGTGCATCGATCGATCGCGGGCGGTTTCAGAAAGGCAGCAATGTCCACTAGCGAAACCAACGCGGCCAATACGACCTCAGGTTCCTTCAGAATAGCATCGCATCTTCTTCCTCCTGCAGCACACTAGCTAGCTAAAACACAGTAGGTCACTGTACACTGCCACTCTCTGCCAACAAGTCGCAACCTTTATTTTGTTCCTCCTAAGTTGCTGCCAGGGGCGGAGCTAGAGAAAAAACAGGGGATTGCCCAAGGGTCCCTAACTTTCTTGTGTACAACGGCATAGCGGCATGCCGGCATGCATGTATAATTCTAGAATACAATTATTCTAAATAGTTGCGTAGCCAATAGCAATAAACATAATTTCTCTAATTGATGACAGTATAAATTTTTTTGAAAAAGTTAGAAATTTGTGTACAATGATATAGACATCAATTAATAATATCTAGGAAGTTGATAACGTGTCAATCGTCAATTTCTTTACGCATACCTGGATCATTTTTTTTGACTGGTCATATCTGAATCATATTCAATCGTTGCGATCATCTAGTCAAAGGGAGAACTTTCTACATTGTTTATCTGGGGCTGCCGGCTGCCCTCGGATTAGGTAGATTGGAGGCGCAGTGAGGAGTCGATCGGTAAAGCCGACCGGTTTTCGCGAAATTTCATCAGTTTTGTAATCCCTGAGTTAAACCATGTGAGAGGCATCGAGGTGGGCTTCACGACCGCGGCTACGCATGCAGTGAGCTAGCGAGCTCCAGGCCCTGTCGTCCACTCGTCATCTCTGCAATTGCGAGCTCCCTACTCCGAGCCCTAACCTGATCAGGGCTTCCCACCAGACGGAACGGAAACGATAGGGGCGTAGGGCTGAGTTGCTAACTTCTGATTGGATTTGGGGGCTGGGTCACAAGAGGTGATGAGGGACGGCCGTTGGGCGAGAGCGAGGCCCTAGAGAGAGAGAGAGAGAGAGACGGGCGTTGACCGAGGAAGATGAATCGATGCCGCCTGACCGGTGAACGTGTCAGGCGTCGCGCGAGGCTTCTAGGGGATGCGTCGGCTATGTTCCTGCTCGTCTCCTCAAATTTGGGCCTTGTCTTGCCACTGGGCTTTGCCAATTTGGGCTAGACGGGAGGGGGGGTTCCCCAGTTTGGGCCCGGGGGGTGCCCTCATGGTGAAGATATGGGATTAACAAACTATTTCACATTTTGGGCCGGGTTCTTAGGCACCCTCCCCTAGTTGCTGCGGTGGCATCCAAAGGTGTGGTGGCCATAGCACTGCCATGCTGGCACTCACTGCGGTGACGGCTTATGGGGTGTGACCACTATTGTGCATGGCGCCACCGCTTGGCAAGCATGTTTGGGCAGACTGATGATGGCGGAGACCTTGGAGAATTGGCTATGGTGTGTGCTAGGCGAAAGCTTTGCCTGGCTCAAAGCCAGTGCGGACAATAGTGGTGTCCTCTGGCATCATCTCCCTCCCTGGAGGCGTCGTTCTACCATCCTGCTCCTTTTCGCTTTGGTGCCCCATGCCTGTCTATGTGATGGTGGCGTCTATTCAATGTCATCTCCTTCCTGAAGACATCACTTTTATAATGCCCTCTCTGGCCTCCCACCATTCCCTCCCTCCTATGGTTCGGTTTGAACCTTCACCACTCTTTCTCAGCTTGTTTGAACTTCCTGCCTCGGTCACCGTTAGTGATTGCAATTTTGGACACCCTCCTTGCAGCAAGTAACTATCTCGCCTGAAATGTTTGGATTTTCTCAATTTTTTGTGATTTTGGTTAAAATTTATTCAAATTCAGTAAAAATTTGTTAAAAGTTTAAATAATTTTGTGCCAAAAATCCCAAAATTTCATCAAAAAACGAAAGTGCAAATCCTAGTCATCATTGATGTTTGCTCTACCAGTGTGACTGCCACCTTTTCCGGCTCACTTTTGCCTAGCTCCCTATTTCGTCTTCATCCTTGTCGATTGTCTTTGGTCATATTGTTCGGAGGCCCACCCTCTCGTGGGACTTCCTTCCCCCAGAGGAGAGGGCGTTAAACTAATTGCAACATGTTTAAGCTTCACACTCGATAGCTTGATGCGGGTGGTCTATTGCTGCAACCTTCAATGTTCCTCCCTCCTTTGGGGTTTCCTTCCTCCCAAAGGGAGTTGGTGGACATTGAACTAAATAGAAATTAAACATGACAAAGTTTGACTCTTGATGGCTTGATGCGGGTGGCATTGACAACCACGGACATTGAACACTAGAGATTGAACCGGTATGCATGTGGCAGAGGGCCCCTTGGCAATATTCACCTTGGTGTTTCATGTTCGACTGTGAACTGGATGTTTTCGTGTCTGATGAGCTCTACATGTTGGCAAGCTAGGGTGCTAGCTTTGGTTTGAATTCGTGATTGGTTGTATGTTTTTGCTGGTGAAAAAACATCACATACTCTATTTGAATGTGCTCTTCTAATGCTGCGAACCCCTTTGTTTTGTCCTCTCTATAATCCCCAATGTAATCCTCTAATTATCCTCCATGGCTTCTGCGTTTACACTGTCAAAGCTCACTCTTTTTATGTATCTTTGTTGTAATACTATCTCCATCTCAAAATATAAACATTTGTTAGGTGGGCACAGGTATTAAAAAAATAGGTAAAAATAATTGGAGGAGAGTTGTAATTGGTTGAGAGGAGAAAGTAGGAAAAAAAGTTAAATGCAAAATGGTTGTGATTAGTTGAGAGGAGGGGGTAGGTAAAGAAATAGTTTTATTTTGGGATAATATATTGTGCTAGAAATTGTTGGAGTTTCTAAATTATAGGATCTTATTACTTTAGCCTATAAACAATCACCTTCTAATTACAAAATTGAATCTACTGACCTGGATTAGAAGCCATCAATGATTCCTCTGGTTTTTCCTTTTTCTTCTCTTCTTCTTCTTTCGGTTTCTCTTTTCTTCTTCTCACTAGATCACGCTGGCCTTCTGGTCTCCACCGACACTGGCCCAAGACGGCTACACGAACCCCTTCTAGTGCGCAGCTGATCGATGGCAAATAAGTTTAGGGTTTTAGCGCAAAGAATTGAACGTCCTCTCTCCTTTGCAATCTCTTCTATTTATAGCACTGCTGGGGCTCAGGAGCTCATCTTCTATCAGGACTCAAGGTTAGTTTTAACCGATCACAAAACAAACTTGTTTCTTATCTCTTTAGATCGGACTCGTGGGCTTTATCCGATAAAATTAACCAAAATTCTCCCCTTGACTTTGAGACTAACTAACGAGTCCACTAAGTAACATAGCTCCCCAAAGCAATGTGTCACAGCAACAATAAATGTCATTGAGACAACAAGACTTATAGTTCACTATAATACTTAAATAAACTCAACTTTACTTAGTGGGTGTTGATTGGTACTTATGCTCCATATTTCCAAGATCTTATTTAAAGGCAATGACTTAGTCCCATGCTGGCTACATGTTCTTTAAATAAATTGAGAGGTAAGCCTTTGCTTAGCAGATCCGCGAGCATTAATTTAGTACTAATGTACTCAACTTTAATTGTTTGATCCTGTACTCTATCTTTCACAACATGAATCTTAATGTCAATGTGTTTGGCAGCTTCACTTGACTTGTTGTTACTTGTATAGAATACTGCAACCTCATTATCGCAGTATATTGTCAGTGGTTTGGCTATGCTGTCAACCACTCTTAATTTCGGGATGAAATTCTTAAGCCATACAGCCTGCCCCGTTGCATAATAACATGCCACAAATTCTACCAGCATTGTTGACGATGCAGTAAGCGTTTGCTTGGAGCTTTTCATGAAATAGTGTAACGCCCGTTTTGTCGCGGCGTTAGCGGGAAAACTAATCTGCTAAAAACCCTAATTGCGAAAGTTTGCTCTTCCGTTGAGTTTTGTTGTGTGCCAAGGTCTCGTGTCTCCCCTCTCAGTTCAATCCCGGAGAAAACCGCGAAATCGGATTTCAAATCCGAGCCCTCAAACTCCCCCTTTCTTTTTCTCTGGAAAAGTCTGGTTTACCTCCCTTGACTTGGGCCGAATTTCCCCTTCGGCTTTCTGCCCCTCTCTTTCCCCCTCGAGCCGCCGCCGGCCCAGCCCCTCTCGGCCTGTTTTCCCCCCCTCTCTCTCCTCTTCCTTCCCTGGGCCGCCTCCCGGCCCAGCTCTCTCCCGCGTGCCGCCTCGGCCCAGCCGCCGGCCCGGCCGCCTTTTTCCCGCTGGGCCGCGCCAGGCCGCTCGGCCCGCGTGCGCCCGAGCCGGGTCCACCAGTTCTCTCTCTCTTTTCTCTCTCTCTCTTCTCCCCAACGGCTCCCGCCGGCGCCGTTCCGTCGCCGCAGACCGCCGCTGGTACCCTCGGCCCCGCCGCCTGCGCGCTTGCCGCCAAGGCGCTGAGCAGAGCGCGCGCTCTCCCTCTCCCCGTGCCCTTTCCCGTCTCAGCAAGGGACCGACTCCCCTTTCCTCCCTCTTCTTTTTCTTTTTCCTCGGCCGCCGACCGCCGCCGACGTCACCCGCTGCCGCGGTTGGCCGCTAGCGCGGGGAGCGCCCGCGCGGTCCCCTCGCCGCGCCACCGCCTCCGCGGACCGACATTCCGCTCCCCAAACCGACCTTGCCTCCTTCCCCATAAAAATCCCCCCCTCGCTCCCGGCCGCCATTACCGCCCGCCGTCGAGCTCGTCCCCTTCCAACCCGTCGCGCCGCGCCACCACCCCTCTTGCCGTCCGCCGCCGCGAGAAGAGGAGCCCGGCACCCTCATCCTCTTCCCCGGCCCGGGATCGTGCCGCCTCGCCGCGCTCGCGCCCGCGCCCGCGCCCGCGCCGTCGGCCTCCTTCCCGACTCACCGCCCCACCGCGGTAAGCCCCTCTTCCCCTCAATCTTCCCCTCTTTCGTCGGTTTTAGGCCGCTAGACAACCGTAGAACTCCCTCTCCGGCCACCGCCGTGGCCGTCGCCTTCTCCTCCGCCCTCTCCCCGAACCGCCGTGGCCGCCGTCGCACCGCGCCGTCGCTCCCCCGCGGCCCGATCCGAGCCAACGGCTCGATTCCTCTGTCTCCCCTCTTGCCCCGGCGCCACTCCCTTCCACCGGGCTCGTGCCGCGCCACCGAGTCCCTCGCCGTCGCCGCTGGCGGTCTCGGCCGTCCCCTTCCCCATTCCGCCCGGCCGGCCTCCGTGGTCGCCACGTAGGCGCCACGCGAGCGCCAGCCGGCGCCCTCTCCTCTCCACCTCCATACGCTGGGTTCACGCGCACTGCACCGCTGACGGGTGGGCCCCGTCCTAGCACCCGCGTGGTGGTCGCGGTCCACCGGATCGGCCGTCCGCGTAGGCCGCGGCCTGCACCGGCCCATCGGCCCCCTCCTCTCCGCTCGGCCTCCAGGCGCCGGCCTGCTCAGCCCCTCGGCCACTCGGCCTTTTTGCTCGTGGGCCGCGCCCTCAAGCGCCGGCCTGCTCGGCCCCTCGGCCATCGGCCGCTAGGCCCATCGGCCTATCCCCCTCTCGCGCGCCGATCGGCCATGGGCCAATCCCTTCGGGCCGTCGGCCTAATTAATTCGGCCGCGCCCATTCAAATATTTTGGGCTGCCCTTAGCCGCCCAAAATAAAGTCCAATTTTGGTCCCTCCTTCTTTTCTTTTTCCAGGGAATTAATAATTCCTTTTCTTTATCCCAGAAAATCCTTTAATCTTCGGAAATTCATATCTTTTCAACCGTTCGTCCAATTAGCCCCGTTCCACTTCCAAAATTCCTCAAAAATCGAGATCTATCCAATGGCACGCTTAGTGGTCATTAATAGGGCTTCTTTTTATCGCTTTGTTGAGTCGTCTCGTTTCGCGTGTAGTCTCGGAGCCCGAAGACCCGCAGTGCGCGGATTTCGAGGAAGAAGCTCAAGATCTCGAGCAAGGCAAGTCACCTTTGATCAATTGAACCCATAGTTTAAATTAAGTATTTTGATTCCGCAAACTATGCATACTTAGGTTACACTTGGCACTTGGCCTCGGTTTGCAATACAACCGGCAGGCCCTACCCATTTGCTGCATTCACCTTCCTTGATATTTGAATACCCTAACACCCTTGTCACCCCTCGGGCGATGCCTCGGTATCCGTACCTCGCGTACGAATATCGAGACTCCCCTCAAACTTTAAAACTGATCACCTGGATAAAACTGGAGTTTACAAAATGCTTGGAAAACCCGACGCTTGGGTCGGTGTCTTGAAAACTAAAGTGAGTTTCTAAAACTCGCGGTACGGGAGACGTACTGGAGGTACGGTCTGCCCGTTCTCGCTCTAAGGACCGATTCCTTGGGAATTACATCCAAGCATATGTCAAGTACGACCACATGGGTGATATGGGACGCCCCTGGCTGAGTAACTAGCTAGGCCAGGGAAATCTTGATGCCAAGGGACAAGTGGATTCGCCGGGGTGGTGTCGGGGAGGACCCCTGGGCTTCCTGGCACAGTATGGTCTGGGACCTAACCTGGTGTTGGTCCGTGGGACCCCTCCCGTTGGCATAAGATGACCCTGAGTCGGCTTTCGAAATGCCTTGTCGTGAAAGCCTCAAGGTCGCCAGACGTGACCGAGGGTCGCGGGCTGGGTGACTCAGGGTTAGTAACGTCGTGTGGGTAAAGTGTACCCCCTCTGCAGAGGTTAACAACTGTTCGAACAGCCGTGCCCACGGTCATGGGCAGATGTGAGGTGATTCCTTAGCGTAGTTTTATTGAACACCTTGTGAACTGCTGTTGGTGTGAGGTTTCCCCTTCTGTGCTTGGTTTAAGGCTGTTGAAGCAGCCGGAGTCGGTGACGATTGGCAGGGAGCCTCTCGTACCGATGTGTTGACTTGTGGCTGTTGAAGCAGCCGGAGTTGGTGACGATTGGCAGGGAGCCTCTCGTACCGGCATGTGTGAGTTGTGGCTGTTGGAGCAGCCGGGGTCGGTGAACGATTGGCAGGGAGCCTCTCGTGCCGACGAGAATCAATTGATACAATTTCACTGCTCCGGCCGGATGAGACGCACTTTCTCGTCCGTGCCGTCGAGAAGCACTCACTTAGATGTTTCTAAAGTCTTGAACTAAAATCAATTGTGAAAAATAACTGGCCTTCCTTTGAAACTTGCATTAAACACTTAATTTCCCCTGACTTGCTGAGTACTCTCGTACTCACCCTTGCTCTACACAATTAAACCCCCCCCCAGTTCTCGAAGATGAAGAGGTGGACCTTGCTGATGAAGAGTTCTTCCAGGAGCAAGCAGACTTCGAGCAGTAGTAGGGTTTCGGCCTTCCCCAAGGCTTTGCTTGTGGCTTAGGGCTAGTCTCCGCTTTCCGCTTCCGCCTTTTTGTAATGCTGTTGTGAACTCGGGTTCTGTCCGCAGTTCCAACCTTGGTTGTAATCCTACTCTTAATAAAGAGACCGCTGTGGTTGTGATATTCAGTCTTCCTGTTGTACCAGCGCTATTTCCTGGGACTGGTACAGGCATACAGGTCAATCTGGACCGCCCTATCCTGGCCTCCGTTCGGGGCTAGTTTGGGGCGTGACAAATAGCTCCTCTCCCCCCATTAGGGTGAAAATGTAATCCGAAGTGGATTTCTTAGTGTTTAAGTACCCTGCGAAATCAATGTCTGAATAGCCTAAGACCTCAAGCTTATCAGACTTCTTATATGTGAGCATGTAATGCTTAGTTCCTTGCAAATAACACAAGACTTTCTTCACTCCTTTCTAGTGGTCCAATCCTGGATTAGATAAAAATCTACCAAGCATCCCAGTAACGAATGGCAAATCTGGTCACGTATAGACTTGTGCATACATTAAGCTTCCGACAGCTGAAGCATACGGTGCCGTCTTCATTTCTTTAGTCTGTAAGTCATTTCTTGGGCTTTGGAATAAACCAAATTTATCCCCTTTTATTATTGGAGCAGGTGTCATATAGCATTTGTTCAAATTATATCTTTCCAACACTCTGGAAATATATGCTTTTTGAGATAATCCTACTACTCCTTTAGACCTATCTTAGCGAATTTCAATGCCAAAACATAAGATGCCTCACCGAGATCTTTCATATCAAATTTTGATGACAGAAATTCTTTACTTTCTCACAGCAGATTCTTATCGCTGCTTGCTAATAAAATGTCATCAACATAGAGTACCAGTATGATGAATTTCCCACCTTTATTCTTCGTATAAATGTAGTTGTCTACCTCATTTTTCTTAAATCTGAAATTTTTAATTACTTCATCGAATTTAAGGTACCATTGTTTGGATGGCTGCTTAAGTTCATAGATGGATTTCTTTAGTTTGCATGCTAAATGGTCTTTTCCTTCCACAACAAAACCTTCTGGTTGTGCCATGTAGACATTCTCATTTAAATCACCATTTAGAAATGCAGTTTCACCCATTTGATGGAGTTCTAAGTCATAATGAGCCACTAAAGCCATGACAATTCTAAATGAGTCTTTCTTAGGGACAGGAAAAAAAGAATTATTATAATCAATTCCTTCTCTTTGTGAAAAACCTTTAGCCACAAGCCTTGCTTTGAATCATTCGATATTCCCTTTAGAGTCTAGCTTCATTTTGTAGACCCATTTGCAGCCTATTGTTTTGACTCCTTTAGGAACCTCTACTAGATCCCACGCTTTATTTTGGCTCATTGATTTTAATTCATCTTCCATGGCTTGAAGCCACTTTGATGAGTTCTAAGTACTTATGGCTTTTTAAAATTTGGTGGGGTCATCTACCTTCCCTATATCTTCGCTCATATAAACTTCATAATAATCGGGAATCACAGATTTCCTTGTCCGCTGTGATCTTCTTAATTGTTGATTTTCATCATTGTTCACATGCAGTTGAGTATCTTCTTGTGGAGATTCTTCTTCATTTTGTGTTGCAGAATTTTGTTGAGGCTAATTATTTTCATCATTATTACCATCAACACTTTCTTCAATATTAGTTGTAGGGCCAGAGGGTCTAGAATTACCCATTGTTGATGGCATTATATTCTGTGGCACAGTTTGAATAAATAGAATATTATTTTCTTGGATTTTCAGAATTGGAACATTAGCCCGAATTTCCTGAAGATTAATTTCCTTATGTTGTGAGTTCCCCGCTTCATTATTTTCTAAGAAGACAGCGTGTCTAGTCTTCACCAATTTAGGGACACAATCTGGACAATAAAATCGGTATCCCTTAAATCTTTCTGGATATATGATGAAATGACAGCTCACAGTCTTATGGTCTAATTTCTTTAGCTATGGATTAAATATTCTGGCTTCTGCACGACAGCCTCACACACGTAAATAATTTAATATTGGTTTTCTTTTGGTCCATAATTCATAAGGGGTATTACATACCGACTTACTTGGAATTCTATTTATTTTGTAGGCGGCTGTCTTTAAGGTTTCAATCCACAATTTATTTGATAAAGTAGAATGATTTAGCATACCGCGCATCATATTCATGAGTGTGCAGTTGTGTCGTTCTGCTACTCCGTCCTGCTGAAGTTCTCTAGGCATAGAATATTGGGCAACTATCCCATGTTGCTGGAGATATAAGGCAAACGGACTAGAGATTTGTCCAAATGGAGCATGTTTTCCATGGTATTCACCACCACGATCTGATATCACGACTTTAATTTTGGCATTATGCTGATTTTTCACTTCAGCCTTAAATATCTTAAATTTCTCAAGAGATTCAGAACGATCATTAATGAGGTAAATGTAGCCATAATGGGAATAATTATCTGTGAACGTTATGAACGAGTCAAAACCATCCACGGATGTCACTGCGAATGGTCCATAAATGTCAGTATGAATTATTTCTAGTGGACTTGTGCTCTGAGTGGCTCCTTTCTTAATTATCTTAGCGAATTTTCTCTTAATGCAGTCTACGTAATGATTAGCGTCAGAAAAATCTAAGGGAAGGAGTATTTCTTTTTTAATGAGACGTTCAATTGTCCCCCTAGAAATATGGCCTAAGCGATAGTGTCATAATTTCAATGACGTCTCAGCTTTATCATTACATGCATTTATAACATTCATCACAGAGTCATCCAAAGAAAGCAAATAGAGTTTGCCTCGCACGAAGGCAAGACCCACAACTTTATTATCAAACTTAAATATAACATGTTCTCTTAATTTGTAAAATGACAGTCATAACCTGTCTCTGCTAAGACTCTAACTAAAATAAGGTTTCTCTTAATAGAGGGAGCAAATAAAACATTATTTAAAATTAAATTACAGCCGCTAAGGAGTCTAAGTGTGAGGTCTCCAATAGCCCTCACTTCAATCTCCGATCCATCAGCTACTCTTAGGCTTTGCTCCCCTTTTGCTACCTTCCGCACGGTATGGAATCCTTGTAATGAGTTAGAAACGTGCACAGTGGCACTTGAGTCAACCCACCAAGTATTAAGGGAAAATTCAGTATAAAGGGATTCATCCACATTAGATATTTCTTCAGAATTAGTGTTACCTTTCTTAGCTAACCACGCTTTGAAGCGTGAGCAGTTTCTTTGCCAATATCCATCAGCCTCGCAGAAAGGACAATATGGACTCTTAGGAGGGTCAGCAGTAGCTTTAGAGGTGGAACAATCTTGCTTACTTCCACTTGGCTTCTGAGATCCTGCTTGTTCTTCTTGTTGTTAGAGAATTCCCCTGGATACATCTTTCTTTTGCCTTTGTGATTGGCATTAGCGAGGTTGAGTTGTTCTTTAAGCTTTTGTTTCTCAGCTCTCTAACGCTCTTTCTCTTCCACTGAGTGTGCAATTAGCTCCTGTATGGTCCACTTTCTTTCTGAGTATTGTAATTAATCTTAAAAGGGCCAAAGTCAGGACCAATAGAGCTCATGATGAAGTGCACTATGAAACCATCGGACAACTCCATATCCATAGATTTGAGCTGATCTCCATATGAGTCATCTCAAGGATGTGCTTTCTTATGCTTCCTTTGCCATTATAGCTGCTAGAAATCATATTGCTAATTATTGTACTAGTATAAGTCTTAGAGGAGGATTTGAAATTCTCTTCAATGTTTGCTAAGTATGTCTTTGCATTGTCGGAATCAATGATCCCTCCAATCATTTCTTGAGCGATGTGGCTCTTAATAAACACCAAAGCCATCCTATTGGACTTCTCCCAAGCGGATAACTTTTCATCGTGAGCCCACTTGAGATTTCCGTAATCTTCCTCATTCAAGTCAAGTTCCTCGGCTAATTTGAATTCCTCAGGAGGATCATCTCTTATGGCCAAGTCGAAATCCAACAAGACTAAGTTTAGAAGCATAGTGCTCTTTCATTCAGTGTAATTAGATCCATCAAGGAAAACAATAGTCTCATAATGTCCCATTGCTGAAAATAAACATTTAAAGTATTAATGATGCATATAATTGATTTATGTTAGCTTAATCAATTACATGCGATTAAACTTAGAATTTTCATAGTCAAACACCATTGGGCAGAACTAACCATGAAATAATCTTAAAATTAATTCCTTGATTATATCACTGTTGGGCAGAAATAACTAAGAAATAAAATAACAAATATAATTGACATGAAATTATAATAACATTGGTCAAAAATAAATTCACATCATTATTTCTTTTTAGTTAAACTTCTCGTTGGTTCCATTTAGCCAGAAATAATTTACTTATTAATCAAATAATTTTCAGCAATTTAATTTAGCTAAGAAAATGTATAAACAAATTCTGAAAATAATATTAAACATAAATAGGTGGGTTTAAAAATAAAATTGAATTTGGCCCACCTTCCCGAAGCCGACCCAACATTGGGCCGGCTCGGCTTATACACGCAAGCGCAAGGGGGCGAGCAACGGGTGAGCGGCACGCGACCCAACGACTTCCGCGACCCAATAGGCCACGTAGCCCATCGGTGGTAACGGCCCGACGCGGGGCAAATCTGAGCCGTCCATATTTTGTAGTTAGAAGGTGATTATTTATAGGCTAAAGTAATAAGATCTTGTAATTTAGAAACTCCAACATAAATATTTACATTTTGGGACAGAGAAAGTATATATTCATGTGGGCAATTTGCCCCCGCTGACCCGTTAAAAAAAAGAGAAGATTAGCTGTTCATTAATCATATATGCTGCAATATGTTATATATGTGGATAATTTTAACATCCTTAAAAAAGATAGTAGGATACCATAAAATTTGGTACCTTCATACTCGATATCTCAATTTTTAGTGTAAAATTAGAGATACTTTGTCGACGAGTACCATAAAATTTCTCTCTATATATATTACATTGATATATACATAGTGTACATCACAGTGAGAAGTGATAACTATTGATACATGTTTTTTATTAAAAAAAGGAACTATATACATACATGTGTATTGTATATTCACCTAAAAAGGCAAAACTTGCATGCATATAAACTCTCTGCAATATTTTTGTTACCTTCTCTCTTTCTCTCTTTCTCCATCCTCTCTTCTAAGTACAAAGTTCTGTTAAGCAAAGCTATAGGCGCCATAGTAATTTTCTTCAAGTAATTAACTCAGATCAGTAACTAATTAATCACAGTAGTCGATCTCAAAGCCACAGTGCACCGGCACTCTTGAGCATTGGCACGAGCTCGCCCTTGAGGTGCATGGCCATCACCTTGCTGGTGCCGCCGACGAGGCTCCCGCCGATGAACACCGCCGGCACGGCGGGCCCTCCGCGGCCGCCGGAGCCGTAGAGCCTCCCGGCGAGCTCCCTCTCCATCTCCTTCCCGAGCGGCTCCTTGTCGAGCTCGTGCACGGCGGCGCTGACGGCGAGCTCGCCGAGCAGCGTGGTCACCGTGGTGCACATGCAGCACCCGCTCTTGGTGAACACCACCACCGCCCTCTCCGACACCAGCCTCGCCACCCTCTCCGCCATTGCCTTCTAGAAGCTTCTTCTGTCTAGTGTAGTGTAGTGTAGTGATGGATGTAGCTTGGATTTAGAGCTTGTTGCTGATTTGTGTTGTGAAGTTTGCATGGTTGCTTCCGTATTTATAGGGCACTCATGCAGGATTGCAGGATTAGAATGAGCTAGATGATCAGTATGGATGTCAGATTGTCAGTTTAGTTGTCACAAAGCTGGTAGAATCTGCAGATGAAATGCATGCATGTTTGCTAATCGACGCGCATGGATGCATGCACGCACACTGAATTGAAGTCATGAAAGGTGTGGGCGATAGATCGCGTGTGCATTGGATTCTGGATGATTGTTCCAGGCGCCATGTATGTATCGCATCAGCGAATCGGAATAAACACCTCTCATCGTGATTTGACTTGTGAAAAGATCTCCCCCATCCAAATGAGTCTGAAGATAATCATAACCAATCGCAACGTCGCTGACGAAATAGGCAATCTTTGACAGAATTTTGTCAAGCTATGTCAAATTTAAACATCTGAGAGCACATGTTTAATTACAATATCGTTTCATGCAGTGTGAGAGTTTAGAATAGTTTCCCCTTGACATGTTGCTGAAGACTCTGGAGTTGTTCTGATTCAGAATTCAGACTGAAGGTTGTTCTAATTCAGAATTCAGACTGAAACATTCTGCCATAAATTCTTACATGACTGTGAAATGCGATCCATGCGGTACAGTTTTGCAATTCTGAAGTTGTATCACACTCTCTTGCTAGCTAGGTTAACATATTTCTGAAACTGTTGGACACTTCAACTTCAGAGTTGAGACGACTTCCAGACTGAAACATCGATCCTTCCTTCCAGAGAGGAATACCAGCTGCATGAACCTTCAACGGTGCAAATGCGATGCGTCGTGGCGCCGACAATGGCGGAAACGTCGGCCATCTGGTACGGCCGCACGGTCGACGGGAACAGATTCTCCTGCACCACCTGATCGATCGATCAAGCTGCATGCGGCGTGCCTGCATCGATTGCGCGGTGGTTTCAGAAACCAACGCGCTATCAGCTCCCTTCATTCAGATCGAATAGCATATTAGCATCTTCTTCTTCTTCTTCTTCCCGCAGCTAGCACAGTAGTTCACTGTACGCTGCCACTCTCTCGCAACAACTCGCAACCTTTATTTTGTTCTCCTCCGTTTTCCTTATCGGAATCTTATGATCATTGATCAATCCATCCACCTCACCTCGATCGAAATCCATCCTTGTCCCCAAAGATCTTCCTGCTCCTCGCCGAGGCCGCCGAGATCGCGGCGCCGAATCAGATGTGGATCAGTGTACTGCGACGCCGCGATCTGACGGCGCCTGGTTTTCAGATGACCGAGCGAACCTGCATGAATAATGCAGATGTGTGCGCCAATCGGGAGCCAGAGAAAGATCACATCGATCGCACGATGCTCTATCTGCTTTGATCTAGTTGCTTCCTGATGATTTGATGCTGCAGCAATCGCATCGCATATCTCAAACACTGTCCATCGATCAGATAGATGCCTTGATTCTGCTCGTGGCTACACTTACCTGATGCAACAACAAGGAACGAATGATTCGTCGAGCAGCACAACGTATGCGTGCAGGATCGATCGATGGGCCATTGGATATTTGGATAGAGATGTTGCAGGGATGAACCTTGGCTTAGCTCAATCATCTCTGAAAAATTGAAATGACTCTTCAGAGATAGATCGATATAGCTCTCGCACACTCTGAAGGTCAATGAATGTCAGAGCTAGCTATGGCTCTTTGCATCTTGTGCTGCATGCATGATTCCTTCAGGATTTGGTACATTTCTTTGGCCCCTCAACCTTCTCATGGGGCGCCCACTGTTTCAGGACGAGGTATTTTACAATGGTCTTTAGCACTAGTAGAATTAATCTATACCGTTCATCTTTTCTAATCTAATAGATCATATCTAGTTAATCTAGACCAGTATCATACATTTGCTAAAAATATATTTGATTCAATGAAAGAAGCGATAACAATAAAATAAGGGACTATCTAATTAAGTATCGTCGCAAGTTTTTTAGCTGAAAAACTTTCAAATGCAATTATAGTATAATTGTAAATGTAATTACACTGTAATTATATTATATTATATTATATTATACTGTAACTGTATTGTAACTTATATAACTTGTACATAAATATTAAAAAAAATGTGTGCGCCACACATTCTTTTTCCCTTCTTTCCGCACAAATCTTGATGTGATATGGATTCTTAATTTCCTCCTCCTTGCAAAATCTCGATGAGATCTGACGGTCTAGAAATTAGAAGTTACAATGTAAGTATGTAATTAGTAAGTCGTAGTGCTACAATAATACTATAGCTTTTCACCCAAAAAAACTTGTGGTAGTGTTTTAGCAATTCCCATAAAAGAAATATATAACTGAGTACAATTTGCTACTAACGTTTTAGATCCTTTGTGTTTCGGAACCTCTGAAAATTATCAGCATATAGTACTTGAGAGACAAGTACACAAACAGTACAAGCAAAATGCAAAGAAGCAGCTAAACTGCGTGGGCACATAAATGAGGGGCATTTAACTATTTGTCACTTTTGTATTTGGCGTTTAACCATTTGTCACTCATGTACCAATTACATACGGATCCTCATGTATCTATGATATCTGGATTCAGGTGACAAATAGTTAATTGTTCCATCTAAGAATGACAAATAATTAAATATCTCCATAAATGAATGCACCACTTGATAATCAAATTTCTATTTTTTTCTCATATAGTACATGCCACGAATATTTTACAAATTAAACGATCCCTTCATTGATCATCTCATGAGAAGTTTGTCACATTGCAAAGATTGTGAGAAAGAACAGATCGACTATAAGATTTTTTCAGCGCACATATTATTCAGAGACAGACATATATATACATACACATCCAAATTAAATTAATAAAAACCCAGAACATTTTCAGAAGAACTGAATTTATTTATCAAAATGGATGACATTTACAACTTCACCTGATCACTATTACACCACTCGATCGATTGATTTATTCTCATCAGCACAGGAGGACATAAAAAAAACCTGGCTTAATTTGCTGCATTGCATTTTGCATGCATGCACGTGTATATATACTCTAGAGCCAGAGCGCGCCGGCGTTCTTGAGCATGGGGACGAGCTCGCCGGCGAGGTGGAGCGACATGACCCGGTTGGTGCCGCCGACGAGGTTTCCTCCGACGAACACCGCCGGCACGGCGCGGCCGCCGCCGCCACCGCCGCCGAGCCTCCTGGCGAGCTCCCTCTCCATGTCCCTGCCGCTCGGGTCCTTGTCGAGCTCGTGCACGGCGGCGTTGACGCCCAGCTCGCCGATCAAGAGGCTCGTCACGGCGTGGCACATGCCGCAGTTGCTCGCCGTGAACACCACCACCGCCCTCTCCGACGCCAGCTTCGTCACCCTCTCCATCTGGAACCTTCTAGATGTTTCTAGTAGCTTCTCACTGTCGACGTACTCTTAGCTAGCTGCTAGCTCGAGATCTGTGTGCTTGGGAAGTTGAGATGATTTGGAAGTAGCTAGGTGTGGTTTGTTGTTGCTGGGGTGGCTAGCCTTTTATAGGCTTCAGAAAGATGTTTGTTGCTACTTGTTAATTACTACACTGATCTTCTACTGAAATAAAAATTAATCCATTATTACAGGCACAGGCTAAAGGTTGGATGGTTTTGGATAAGAGAATCGATGTTTGTGTTCACCAAGGGCCGTGGACCTTGGAATCTTTCCTTTTCTGTTGACCCTCTCTCGAAATCCCAATTCTATAAAGCTTTCAAAATAGCATGCATGTACAGCTTTATTTGTATAGATATTTATGGACTTCTTAGTATTACCCCTGTTTTATTAATAATATATGACGTTGTTAACTTTTAGATATACATTTAACCGTTCATTTTATTCAAAAATTTTATGCAAATATACAACAATATAAGTAATGATCCAAGTACCTTTAATAATAAAATAAACAAAACATAAGTGACAATTAAGTATTTTTTAATAAGACGTCAAAACATATGTGTAAAGTCAACAACATCAGAGTATTTTGTAGCAGTAGCATTCTCAATTAAGGTTCATAACTAGTTAAGCAGGATCTTCAGAATGTATATGCATACATGTGCGAAAATCTTTTATAGTGTATATATGCATCATCCGTTCAACACAAATAAGCTTAAGTTGATGACATATCTAACCATTCTCTCTGAAACTGAAAGTCTGAAAAATTCTGGACAACTTCAGAGTTTTGACAGTAAACACACAAGTTCAGAAGAGAATAACAGACACATGCAAATAATGATGCCGACACAAACACGGCCACGCACGCGTCGTCGCATGACAGTAATAACTTTGACACCAGGATCTGATTCCACACGCTAAGAACAGCCGCTTTCTATGTAGGAGGGATCAGCTTCCTGCAGTAGTCTCATTCAGCACACGCGCTCTATCTATTCTGACCTTATCCCAATGGCAGAATCTCTCCAGCTTGGCGACCAATGTCTCTGAATTTTTTCATCATCTATCAATAATATGCCCAATCTGCCATGCATCTCTTGTTTCTCCCTTGAGATTTTCAGCAATCTTGCTAACCACATTATTAGTAATCAGTTTAATCCTATCACATATGCATCATGGCAGTATAGCACCAGCTTTGCAAAATGTTTTACCTCGAAATATTGGGTGTCCGAAACAAACTAGCAGAGTTTTTTATTTTACAGATGCCTAAAAAATATGAGTTTTTTTAATGAAATTTACCAAAAAATATTGACTCGACCATCTAAGAAAAGCACCGTCTGGATGGAGATATCAGATATCGGCAGCTCAGAGGCTGGTTCAGAGTAGCATCTTCAGGCAGAGAGCTTCCAGTCCATCGTACAGTCACACAAATATCTCTTCTGACCTTCTCTGCCACAGTCCGGAATCTGTCCAATTTGCAACTTATACTTGTTATCTCTGGAGATCTTCACTGTACTTGCTGACTCACACCATTAGGCTGATCTTGTCAAGTGTCATCTGTTCCATTTGTCATACAATGTTCATTTTAACTTTTGAAGATTCTCAGTTTCTCATTTTTCTGACCTTATCGGATATGCAGGCATTCACCACGCGGAAACCCAAACGGGCAAATCTTTGCTTTGCATATTTTCTCTGCAGATGATGCAAAAAAGTGATGCTATGAAACAGTTAGTGTTGATGTGCTGCAATGCAAACCCTATGACCAAGCAGATGAAAAATGGAGAATATGTGGATAGACATGTATTCTTATCCTTCTTTATCTGACCTGGCAGTGCCCACCAACCGTAGAGCTTTGCATCTTGTGATTCTTTTCTGATTCTCATCTATTCCTGGCTCCTCATATCTGCAAGGAGCAACATTATTTTATCTGCAAATGCATATTGACATGAATATAACTGGAAAGGTGAGGTGAAATGCAAAGAGACAATCTGAAAATAATTATGCAGGATAAATTAAAGCGGGAATCACAATGGATGAAAAAGCATATAATACCATCAAATCTTTCTGTTATTTATTCCATTGATATTGTTATGTACATCAATAAAGGCGTGTCTACAATGTTCATATGGAGCTTCCATGTACAATTCTCACTTGAGTGAAGGGGGGCACATATTAAAAATGAAACCTCTCCTTATCCTCAGGAGAGCTCCTGGAGAACCCAGTACATCTACATTACATGAGCTATATGCACAAAAGGAAAATAAATTATGTACAATTTACCCTCGGGCAAAGGGTTAAATAGATTCAACGGCATGCCACTCTTGCGGATATCTTGTCAAGATGATGATTCTATCAACTTCAAGAACGCTACCGTATGCCGTGTTGGTTGAACCAATCACAAATTGACAGGTTCCCCTTGAATCAGCGTGTAATGAGACACCGTAGTATTCAAGATGATCTGCCACACTTCTGCCATAGACCGATCTATTCAAGCAAGAGCAACCATAAGTTATACGAAGGGACATGTATGTTAAGAAATGTGTGGGGCAGATAGATACCTGCTGCATGCTGGGTCCTCGCCTGATCCATCGCAGATTGTCTCGTTTATGGTAACTACATTTCCTATTACGGTCTCATGAAGCCAAACCTGAAGACAGATATATGCCAAAGAAACAAATGATTTAACAAAGGTCTAGAAGAACTTCGGTCGTTTTTTTGTAAGTATTAGAGACTAACCTCTCTCGAGAAGTGGTGATATGTCCATTCACCAAGGTAACAAAAATATGGTGGCAAGTGTGGGACAATGTCATTCTGATGGGTCACACGGATTGTTCTTGGGACTTGGTCACTGAAGTACGCAGCAAAAGAAGGATTGCCTACCCGAGGCTGTCCAAAAGTCATGAGTTGAACTTCCTGCGATCCATACTTAACCTGGAAAACAGAAGGCCAGAAATCAGTTCCTTGATTCCAACATGCCTACATATAATAGTTAATAGAAATCTTATATTGAAAGATCACAGGTTTACACTTGCGTCATAAATTTGATGCAATAAATCTTAATGAAATTTGGTCAGCCCTCCTTCGGCCGACCTGGCAAAAAACAGAGCTATAAATTAGAAAAACGAAATATTTCATACAAGAAAAAGTTGGATTTTCATCTGTTCCTAATGCGTGGTTCAAGGGAAATATGGTTCATAATATCCGATGTATGAACCAAAAGTCCCGAGAGTTGAGGATAAATCATGTCCATGTAACAGAAAAAACATCCAGATGGATCAAAGGCACGTACAGAGAGGTCAAGGGCACAGAACGATGCTAAAGCCCCTCCCATTGAGTGACCTACAACATTTATAGGTAGCCTTCCATATGTCTTCCTTGCCCACCGCACAGATTCCAAGATCTCATGCCGCACTGTTGTATTGTAATATGCAGTATAAAACCCATGATGAACCTACATGAAGATAAGCATCAAGCAAAATAGAGTTATATCACTAATTTAATGATATCCCNACCCCCCCCCCCCCCCCAAAAAAAAAAAAAGAAAAGAAACTTGACTAGTGGAATTACCATTGCATCTGGCATGCCTGGATAACCTACATCAAGCTGCTTCCAGAAGAGATCTTCAATCCAATTCGAGACACTTCACAAGTTCAAGGAAACAAGTTAAAGAGATGGGGGAGTGAACAAGTTCCTCATGTTTCCACATGGTAGTCACTAGTAAGGTACATCATCATTTATACCTGTGTTCTTGTGTGCCTCTAAAAGCAATGATTATGGATTGTGGATCAGGGGCAACTCCAACAAAAGCCTGGTCATAATTATATATCGTTTAATATAGGAACATAAATAACCACTCAGAAATGCATGGAAGCAGAAGAGGATTGCAAGAGCACTAAAAGATAATGAACCTGTAAGCAGTTCTCCACATCTACAATTATCTCTATCATCTCAAAACCCTGCATTAATAATGCCGACAATAACATAATCAGACAACAAGGAACAACAGGAGTGCTTGTAGAAGCAGCACAGCAGCCAAGTTCAGTCTTGGGACTCATAAGTGCACACCTTTGTGTCACCTTGACACCTTGGGCACGTCCACGCAAAAAGTGAGGTTAAGTCAGACGTATACACCTGAAATGGACAAGTATATAACCATTTCATGAGAAAACACAAACATGAGTTCAAGACAAGTACTATCCTCTAAGATGATGGATGAAGAATACTAGAAAAGTTTTTCAGTCAAAAGAAGTATTTGGAGTTGAAATCTTGCAATCAAGCAAAAAACAGCCAGGATACTAGTGATTGGATATGTTGAATAGAACAGGAAAGGATTTGCACACGTTGCAAACAAGCACTAAAAGCAGTTTCTCATCAGAAAACTTGTCTTGCTAGGGCATAGGAAATTGGTTTCAGGAACAAAACCAAGTACTAGCATACTGTTCAAGAAGGAACTTACAGCAGATGCATATTGCACAAGAATATGGGCGAGAGTGCGGTTATAAGAATAGCCACCATCATAATGCTTCATCCTGAGTTCTGCATGGGAAAAGAAAATGTAAACAGCTCCTTTCCATTTTACAAAAATAAAGGTTTTTTTTCTTAATCCTGATGCCATAACAGCAATCACATAAATCAACATTCGAGATAGCCCCTGGAAACCCCATATATGCCAGATTGGCAGAGTTCACTGCTGAGAATCTAACAGGATTTTCAGATCTCAGGAAGAACATGAGTAAAGATAAATGATTTCAGCCACATAGCCCTCGCTATCATAGCCACTATATCTCTATCTACATTACGATATTGCTTGCAATACAACAGCTTAATATGCTTCACAGTACAGAAGCAATAGTACAACCGTACAAAACATCTGACCCTGAAAACTCATCGAGCATTACTCTGAATTTTGCAACCTCATTCCCATTTAAACATCGCACAAATTCAGTTAAATTACCAGTAACCATGCGGCTAACACATTTCATACTCTCCCCATCATTAAGCCCTCTAATTCGCCCAAAATTTCGCGAAATCCCCCATCCTGTCACAGCCTCGCATTGACCCCAGCACAGCCAATGGAATTGACTTTCTCAATAGCGCATTCCTACAAATTTCTCCGCACACTCCACTCACAAGCAACCACGAATCGTACAAAACTCTCCCCAATTCCCCCAAGAAACCGCGAACCCGAGCTACTCGTATCAAGCAACTGCTCCACGACATAAATAAACAAAAAAAAACATCAAGAACAGGTAAAAGGTGGGGGAAGAAATCGTCACCTCCGCCTCGTCCCGCGGTCGCCGCCGGTGAGGGAGACGACGAGAGCAGAAGCGCCGCCACTATCAGCGCCGCCACGGCCGCGCTCGCCATCCGCCTCCGCGACGACCTCTCTCGCAGCATCTCCCTCTCGCCTTTCCCAACTCGCACCCACCACCTCCAATGGAGACGGGTAGAACTCGCCGCAGAAGCGGGGAAGTAAGTGGGAATTAAAAAAATATTTATGAGGGGTGATTTGTAAATTAGTAACGTACTTGACTGGGTATCGGGTACTTTCCAATTAACACCTCATATTATTACGATATTATAAGTTCATCCACAAGATAGATAAATCTCGGTGTATGTCCATCCAGGAGCTGCCACGCGTCCAATCATGCATATCGAGATGGCGTTTGTACGATTTGGTACCTGAAGTACTCTGGTATTAAGAAAGACTCAGGGGAGGAGTCAGTGTCCGACACGCTATAATAGGGGAGGTGGAGGGTGCGAGAAGAAAACGACCGAGCCCTCGTTATTGTCAACAGCAGTGTGCTGGGCCCACATGTCATGGAGGGGATGATTTGGCAGGACATGCCATTGGTCAATGGTGGATGGCTTGGGGTTTTCAAACACAGTACTCTGGAAGAATCCAACACCAAGTTAATTCCACGTGTAATTTTTCTTGTCAAAAAATGATACCAATAATCCAACAGCCAAAATTAATTGAATTAACAATGTTGTGAGATTGAAAGTGAAAGTTTGAAATAGTGGGCCTGTTTGGCACAACTTAATTAACTATGACTGTATAGTGCAACCGTTGTCCGCTGTAACGATCATGTTATCTTTTATGTAGTGGTACTGTTGCTACAATTGCAGCGGCTACAGAAGACATATGAGCCGAACAACTCTCATACCTCTCTCATGAAAAGGTATTAAGAGGTTATTAATTGAACGGTCCAAGTTATTAATAATCTCATGTGTATTTTACTCATGTATTTTGATTCTCGCAAAATTATAATACTATCTTTATTTTTGTTAATGACTGATAATTTTGACTTCTCTATGTAAACTTAACCATTATAATTATCCAAACCAAAGCGAAAGAAATTGATGCTTTTTGGACAACCTTCTAATAACATGGCAACATTTTTAGTGTTTATAAATATTGGAAAATTAAAACGAGTGATCAAAGTTTGAAACTAAATAGTTTCCAATATTAAGAAACGGGGGGAGTATAACTATTTGCGATTTACTCTTCTTTTTTTTTATGGGAAGCTCAATTAACTCCGACAGTATTGGTTAGTTTGGCTTGCGGACCTACCAAAATTGTGCATTACCAAATGAAGGCAATACGCATACATCTCTTATATTTGCACAACCTGAGGACAAGGTCAAGAAAAACGTACCTTACCAAAATTTGATAGGCAAACATTTACACAATATTAGACACTATCAAATGAAACATTTGGTAGGATATTAACAAAGCCAACACATAAAATAGGGGCATTACCAGGCCCTAGGCCACGTGGGCCATGGCCTTGGGTCTGAGCCTGGAAGGCCACTATGCCGAGCAACTTCTCACCATGTAGTTTCATGCTCGGCCCAAAGTTAACTGGGTTGGCCTGGGCCTCAGGTCAATCCTAAGGTTAACCCTGTCCCTGCCCATAAATATATGTTTCAAAGCAACACTTGGGTTGTTAGAAAAACTAATCTCATGCTTGGCCAGGAGCATGAGGCATTAGTGCAAGGATACCATAAATATATAATTAAGCCATTATGGTCATGTAAAAGAATGCAAATTATATTTTAGTATAATAGCAAAGCGCAAGAGTAATTTAATAAATTAACATGATTTTGTTTAAATATAACAACGTACATATAGTATATACTCCTTTCTATATGGAAGATGGGTATATGCTCAATAATTAGAAACTTAATATCAACTAATACACAACAATTCTGTTGTAAGGAAGCATGATTATGAAATCGTTGGACAAAAGGAAAAAGGTAATGACAAAAGCAAAGAAAAAGAAGGCAAAGGGCATGCTTGGACCATAGGCCAGGGCATCATAACATATATTTTTGACAAAAGACGGCACTATATTGCTAATTCACAGACCTTAAGATTTAAGAACGAACGTGGAGCATACTATACAATGGAAGCAGAACTTTTATGGTGAATACAGTTAATATATATTTGAATAAACTTAAATCAGCCTTTGGTGGGTAAATTCGGCTAGTTTAATAGACACAATTGACATACAAACTTACTAACATGCAATAGTTTTGTCATCAAAGGACAAGATAAATATTACGCGAGTGACAATCATAGCACAAAAGGATAAACGAGCCAAAGGAAAAGTAAGAGACAGAAAAAGAGCATGCTTGCAGCAATGCCACATAATTTCTTTAGGACATGTACAACGATTTTTATTAGCGTGCTTTCTTTGTGATTGTTACCATGCAAGTAAATTTAGTGACATGAAAAAGAGAGGGGGGCATGAAAGGAAAACACGGTTGCTATGGACAATGGCTCAAAGTCGTCTCTTAGCATTTATTAAAGAAAATTTTATTGCATGGAGTGGAGAAAAGAAAAAAGATAATGCAAAATTATTTTGATGCATTAATGGTTAAAAAGTATTGTTGTCTCAACTATTGTAGGATGATAGTATTGATTAAGAGCCCATATTAAACTCTAACTTTGTACATTCCTTAACATACATGATTATTAATAAGTTCTATATATGACAATAATTAAGAACTTGTGTGAAGAGTAGGTTCCATTAATCATATGAATTAATACGCCAAAAAGTTATATTATGATAAACACTTGCAATGTTTCAAGATCTATTTAATATGAATGCACAAATGGTTGAACGAAGTAGGGCGTAAAGTCATGAGCAACCCGTGAATTAAATAGAGTAATACAATACTAAATTGCTTACTGGGTGATATAACTCCAAATATATATTAATATTATTACTTTCTGGTTTAGTGAAATTTACACTTAGAAATTAGAATCCAATATCCATCCTAATGTAATGTTTTTATAACTGATTTTATTGTTTCCCATATAGACATTCATGCAAAAGATCACTTTTCCCCAAAATTATAGATCTATCTAATAAATTTTGTTGCTTATTTTTATACATATTCATGTAGATATATCCTTTACAATATCTGTGATTCTATATAATTTAAATGTTTAAATTAGGAGTTATAAAAGTCAGATTTTTATTGTTACCAAGTCATACAATAAAGGGAGCCTTAATAATTAAAATTCATAAATATAATATTTCATAATTTTTCAATTTATACTATTTAGAAAGCTATTGTTGTGTTGCAGTCTGTTTTCATTAAATAGATAATATAAGTTATTGTTTAATTTCGAATCACACCTAATAATTATCGATCTTTTTTAGTACACTGATGAAGCTAAGTAGTACAATGCATGCATGCATGTATGGCATAAATAAATGGAGTGGATATGTCACTCCATATATGAGTCTGCTCTTTCCGACAGTGGACGACACAGATTAATTCGTGCACAAAATGGGTAGTACTGAAGATCAAGACAAGAGAAATTCTTTGGTGAGTAAACAAGTAAAGGAAAAGGATAAAGATATACAAAGAAAAGGAAAAGGGAACAAAGAAAGCAAGATTTGGAGCGTACGTAGAGAAAGACTTGCATCGATGCTTTTCTGCCTCCTTCTGCAAGGCCCTGCCTGCATGCCCAAAACCATCTCGAGCTGTAACATACCTGGAATGTAGTATACTCTCGTCGTTTTAGCCTTCTTTAAGTCCTTTTATAATTAATGTAAGTAAAACCTCTAGATATTTTCATCCTTTGTTTCTTAATTAATTGCCCTTGCCAAATAAATGATGCATGCTATACTCCTATCAAAAGTAAATGACCCTTCTTAATAGAGTATAAATGAAGGACAACAATGTCATTTCAGCTGTTTTCTAAGAGCAAGTTTAATAATATAGCCAACTATTAGCTCCAGAGTTTAAAACATCATCTATAACCAACCTAATAACCCACTAATATAATAGTTAGTTGTAGATATATACATAATCCACCCATCTCTCTCACATAGTTTTTGGAGCTCGTGCTATAGCTCGCTACAAATCTGTAGCTTGTTTTTCTTCTCTCTCATCTCCTCTCTCCTCTACATAAGCATAAATATGATGTGATAACTTGTACAACCCGCTTGCATCATCTTATTGTACTTGTTCTTAGGGTGTCTGTTTCGCTTTTACAACTCCCTCGTTTGCTATGAGCACACTTCCCAAACTGTTTATGTTAAACAGTTAAACGGCGGTGCGTTTTTTATGAAAACCTTTTCTATAGAAGTTCTTTTTTAAAAAAATCAAATAAACACAATTTTCCAATTCGCATTAGTTAATACTTGATTAATTATATGTTAATGATGTTTCTTGTTTCACTTGTGAAAAAAAGCTAAAGGATGTGAAGTGAGCATAGCTCAACTGGTTAGGTTTCTTGTGGTGGAATCAACCCACCTGGGTTCAAGTCCTAGATTTGACATGTGTGCTTGCATTTATGACTAATTATTTTTTCAGTGGTAGATGACATACCCATCGACAGCAAGACGCTAATGGTGAAAGAGGTGCTCACAGGAACCAGGTGTGAGTGAACACCTGCATTTTTACTGTGTTTTAAAAAAAAAGCTAAAGGAGCTTTCAAACAGAGCCTAGTTGTGTGTAATTCTGACGTGACTTACACATTAAACCAGACAGGAAGTATAACTGATATGATATGATGGGTGTGAGTTTTTACTGTGTTTCAAAAATAAAAAGCTAAAGGAGCTTTCAAATAGAGCCTAGTTATGCGTAACTTTGACGTGACTCATATTAAACCAGACAGGGGTATAACTGATATGATATCTCCTTGATGGTTGTTTTCTTGGTGGCATATTTACGCCATAGATTGACGTGCGCATGCAATTGCATGCACGTACGGCATTAATTTTCTGCAACAGCGAGAATTGTACTCCTCTCCAGATAGCTAAGATCGATTTGATCGAGAATTATTGATCGAAGCTTGGAAAGATGGACGCCCAGGGCGCCCTGGACTCGCTGCTGGGGCGGCTGGGCGCCGTGCTGGTGAGCGAGGCGCAGCTGCTGGGCGGCGTCCGCAGCGACGTGGAGTTCATCAAGGACGAGATGGAGAGCATGAACGGCCTTCTCCTCCACCTGACGGATGCCCAGTACCGCGACCACCAGGTCCGCGCGTGGATGAAGCAGGTCGCCGGCCTCACCCGCGACTGCGGCGGCAACGTCGAGCTCTACGTCCACTACGTCAGAGGGCGGCCGGCCATGGAGGCGGTGGCTATATCATCATCGTGATGGGCTACCTCCGGCGGCTCACCCGGTTGGCGCGCACCATCCCGGTCCGGCACCGCATCGCGACGCGGATCCGGGAGCTCAAGGTCCGCGCGCGCGACGTCGGTGACAGGTGGCTGAGGTACGGCGTCACCTGTAGCCGTTATTTCAGTTGTGACCCAATGTAATCCAGTTTTGACGGTTGCAACGACTGGAGGAATAAATCCGTTTGAGGTTTGTTATGCATGCGCGAGGTTGGCGGCGAGCTGCGGAAGATGGCGACGATTGCGTCAGGCGTGCAGAGAAAAACGGATCGTGGATGGAATGGTTCAAGCTTCGGATTCTTTAGTTTTCGTGTTGAGTATAAATATGTGTTTTTAGCTCAGTTTTGCACTTGTAAGTTTTTACTTCAGTTGAATCAAGAACCACCAGAAAATTGTCCCACGTTTGATTGATCTCACACAAAGTTCTGAAACTTCTTTCTCTGCTCTGTTCCAAAATTTGTATCTGTTCTTTGTTTGCTGTTGCTGTCGTTTACCGTGCCAGACGTATACAGTTCGCACGCAAGGTGTTCGATCGGAGTTCTGGTCTTCGCTAACAAGTGGTATCAGAGCAGGTTGAGGGCTGATCTGAGGCCATGGCTTTGATCCCAGCGACGGCGGATCTGGCGAGGGGAAGCTCAGGGAGTGCTTTTCTCTATCCACAACTCACGGCAACAAATTACACCAGCTGGGTGATTCGAGTCCAGGCGATGATGGAAGATCAAGGTGTCTGGGAAGCGATCGAGCCGGCGGCCGACGCGGCCGTCGATCCAAGGAAGGACAGGAAGGCCAGATCGCATCTTCTTCAGTCGTTGCCAGAGGATCTCTTGATGCAGGTAGCAAAGAAGCGGACGGCGAAGGAAGTGTGGGACTGCCTGAAGACGAGGTTCGTCGGGGCGGACCGCGTGCGCAATGCATGTCTTCAGACTCTCAGGGGAGAATTCACCAGTATGGTGATGGAATCTGGTGAGACACTGGATCAGTACACCGGCAGGATCACCACGATGGGGGTTCGGTATTCTGCTCTGGGCGCAACATTGACTGACGCCGCGATGGTGAAAAAGTTGTTCGACACCGTCCCGGAGAAATTTGTTAGTCTTGTCGCCGGCATCGAGCAATTCTACAACGTCGAAGACATGCCATTCGAGGAGGCGGTGGGTCATCTCAAGGCGTATGATGAGCGCGTGCGCAAGAAGAAAGGTGCTGGCGGAGAGACTGCCGACGGCCAGGTGCTGCTCACTCAGGCCGAGTGGGAAGCGTGCTTCAAGAAAAATGGCGGAGCAACCTCGTTGCCACACCAGAAGCCCTCTGGTGGGAGGGCAAACCGCGGCCAGGGTGGGCACGGTCGTGGCAGGGGTCGCGGGGAAGGTAGACGTGGCGGGGCACAGAACACCAACTCAGGTGGTAGCGGTTCTGGTAGTGGTAGCACCGGCTCAGGCGGCGGTGGCCGCGACAAGAGTCACATAAAGTGCTTCAACTGTGAAGAATTTGGCCACTATGCCACGCAGTGCCCTCACCCCAAGAAGAAGAAGGCTGAAGCTCATCTCGCGCAGACAGAGGACGTTGGTCCAGCTCTGTTACTCACAGAAACAGAGGCAGTGCAGAACGTGCCGTGTCAGGACGCGCACTGCGGTCTAGTCGTGCACGAGGAGCGTGTATGGCCGCGCTTGATGCTGGCAGACAATGGCGCCACTGCCGGTGATGTCTGGTACCTACATAATGGGGCCAGTAATCACATGAGTGGAGATCGTCGAAAATTCCGGGAGCTGGACGAAACCGTGACGAGGCAAGTCAGGTTTGGAGATGCCTCATCGGTGCAGATAAAGGGGAAGGGTTCAATCCTTTTCTCGACTAAAAATGATGACCAGTGGCTACTCGATGATGTCTACTACATCCCCAGCCTCCGTTGCAACATGGTGAGTTTGGGGCAACTCACCGAAACTGGCCACCGAGTCGTGATGGACGGGGATGACCTCGAAGTGTTCGACAAAAAACCTTGGCGCCTGGTGATGAAGGTGAGAAGAACCCCAAACAGGCTGTATCGCATCGAGCTGAAGCTGGCGCACCCTGTGTGTTTGTTGGCCAGCCTCGATGACCCGGCGTGGCTCTGGCATGCTCGCCTCGAGCACGTGAACTTCCAGGCGTTGAAGCAGCTGGTGGACAAGGAGATGGCGACAGGAGTGCCTGCAGTCCACCATCCAAATCAATTGTGCCAAGCATACTTGGTGGCCAAGCAGATCCGGCAGCCGTTCCCAATGATGGCCAAATATCGAGCAGAGACTCCGCTCGAGCTACTCCACATGGATTTATGTGGGCCGATCACCCCAGCAACAATGGCAGGTAATTGATACTTTATGTTGATCGTTGATGATTTCTCTCGCTGGATGTGGGTGTTTGTAATCAAAACGAAGGACCAAGCACTTGTGGCGTTCGAGAAATTCAAGCCTATGGCAGAGAACATGGTGTAACGCCCGTTTTGTCGCGGCGTTAGCGGGAAAACTAATCTGCTAAAAACCCTAATTGCGAAAATTTTGCTCTTCGGTTGAGTCTTGTCGTGTGCCAAGGTCTCGTGTCTCCCCTCCCACTTCAATCCCGGAGAAAACCGCGAAATCGGATTTCAAATCCGAGCCCTCAAACTCCCTCTTTCTGTTTCTCTGTAAAAGTCTGTTTTACCTCCTTTGTCCCGGGCCGTTTTCCCTTCCCGGCCTGTTTCTTTTTCCCCTTTCCTTCCCTGGGCCGCCCCTGGCCCAGTCCCTCTCGGCCGCCCTCCCTTTCCCTCTTCTTTTCCCTGGGCCGCCCCGGCCCAGCTCTTTCTCCTTCTTGGGCCGCCTCGGCCCAGCCGCCTGCCCGGCCGCCTCCCTCCCGCTGGGCCGCGCCAGGCCGCTCGGCCCGGTCCGCGCCCGAGCCGGTCCGCGCTCTCTCTCTCCCCGCGCGCGCGCCCTGGCCCAAATCGGCTAGGAGGCAAGCCTCCTTTTTCTTCCCCCTTTCCCCCTTTTTCCCGACCGGCCGGCGTCACCGCTGCCGCCGTTGGCCGCTAGCGCCGGAGTGCGCCGGTCCCCTCTCCGCGCCCCAAACCGACCTCCGCGAACCGCCTATTTCCCCCCCCCGACCAAACCGACCTAACCCCCTACAAATCCCCCCCTCCGCCGGGCCGCCATTGCCGATTCCACCACTCCGCCTCGCTGCCGCCGCCGTCCTTGCCGTCCGCCGCCGCCGCAGCCGAGGGCGCCCGAAGGAGCTCTGGGCGCCATCTCCGCCGCCCCCTTCTCCGGCCCGGAGCCGTGCCGCGCCCGCGCCGTCATCCCCGCTCCCGGCTTGCCGCCCCGCCGCGGTAAACCTCCTCTCCTCTCCCCCTCTCTTTTTCCTCCATCGGTTTAGGCCGATTAGCCAACCGTAGGACCCCTCCGGCCACCGCCGTGGCTGCCGTCGCTCGTCTTCTCCCTCTACCGGCGCCGCTATCCCCCTTTCCTTTTCTCCCCGTCGGCGTCGGCTGTCGCCTCAAACTGCCGCCGTCGCGTCCCGCTCCGATCCGAGCCGTGGGCTCGTTTTCTTTCTCTTTTCTCTCTCCACCGGCGCCTACCGACGCCGTCCGCCCCCTCCGGCTCGCCGCCCTCGCCGGCGCACGCCGCCGCCGCCGCTCAGGCCGAGCCCTGCGTCGTCGGCCGTCGTCTTAACCCGCAGCTCATCGGCTTCGGCCGCCAGGCCTGCATCGGCCGCTTTTCCTTCCCGTCGGCTTCGGCCGCCGGCCTGCATCGGCCGCATTTTTCTTCCCGTCGGCTCCCGCCGTCGGCTCGGCCGCTTTCTACCCGTCGGCTTCCGTCGTCGGCTTCGGCCGCCAGCCCGCATCGGCCAATCGGCCTCCGGCCCATCGGCCACTAGGCCCATCGGCCATTACCCTCCCGCGCGCCGATCGGCCATGGGCCAACTCTTTTGGGCCATCGGCCGGCCCATCGGCTCCCCTTGGCCCAACAGCCTCCCTTGCTCGGCCTAGGCCGATTCCCTTCGGGCCGCCGGCCCAATTGTTTCGGCCGAGCCCACTCCAATCCCTTGGGCTGCTTTTAGCCGCCCGAATTAAAGTCTACCTTCAGCCCTCCTTTCTTTTCTTTTTCTAGGGAATTATTAATTGATTATTAATTCCTTTTCTTTATTCCAGAAAATCCTTTAACCGTCGGAAAATCGTATCTTTTCAACCGTTCGTCCGATTGACTCCGTTCCACCTCCTGTAAATCCGTAAAATCGAGATCTATCCAATGGCACGCTTAGTGGTCTTTAATAGGGCTTCTTTTGTCGCTTTGTTAAGTCGTCTCGTTTCGCGTGTAGTCTCGGAGCCCGAAGACCCGCAGTGCGCGGATTTCGAGGAAGAAGCTCAAGATCTCGAGCAAGGCAAGTCACCCTTGATCAATTGAACCCATAATTTAAATTAAGTACTTTAATTTCGCAAACTATGCATTACTTAGGTCACACTTGACACTTGGCCTCGGTTTGCAAGATAACCGCCAGGCCCTACCCATTTGCTGCATTCACCTTCCTTGATATTTGAATACCCTAACACCCTTGTCACCCCGCAGGTGATGCCTCGGTATCCGTACTTCGGGTACGAATATCGAGACTCCCCTCGAACTTTAAAATTGATCACCTGGGTAAAACTTGAGTTTACAAAATGCTTGGAAAACCCGACACTTGGGTCGGTGTCTTGACAACTAAAGTGAGTTTCTAAAACTCGCGGTACGGGAGACGTACTGGAGGTACGGTCTGCCCGTTCTCGCCCTAAGGACCGTTTCCTTGGGAATTACATCCAAGCATATGTCAAGTACGACCACATGGGTGATATGGGACGCCCCTGGCTGAGTAATTAGCTAGGCCAGGGAAATCTTGATGCCAAGGGACAAGTGGATTCGCCGGGGTGGTGTCGGGGAGGACCCCTGGGCTTCCTGGCACAGTATGGTCTGGGACCTAACCTGGTGTTGGTCCGTGGGACCCCTCCCGTTGGCATAGGATGACCCTGAGTCGGCTTTCGAAATGCCTTGTCGTGAAAGCCTCAAGGTCGCCAGACGTGACCGAGGGTCGCGGGCTGGGTGATTCGGGGTTAGTAACGTCGTGTGGGTAAAGTGTACCCCCTCTGCAGAGGTTAACAACTGTTCGAACAGCCGTGCCCACGGTCATGGGCGGATGTGAGGTGATTCCTTAGCGTAGTTTTATTTGAACACCTTGTGAACTGCTGTTGGTGTGAGGTTTTCCGTTCCGTGCTTGGTTTAAGGCTGTTGAAGCAGCCGGAGTCGGTGACGATTGGCAGGGAGCCTCTCGTACCGATGTGTTGACTTGTGGCTGTTGAAGCAGCCGGAGTTGGTGACGATTGGCAGGGAGCCTCTCGTACCGGTGTGTTGGCTTGTGGCTGTTGGTGCAGCCGGGTCGGTGAACGATTGGCAGGGAGCCTCTCGTGCCGACAAGAATCAATCGATACAATCTCACTGCTCCGGCCGAATGAGACGCACTTTCTCATCCGTGCCGTTGAGAAGCACTCACTTAGATGTTTCTAAAGTCTTAAACTAAAATCAATTGTGAAAAATAACTGGATTTCCCTTGAAGCTTGCATTAAACACTTGATTCCCCTGACTTGCTGAGTACTCCCGTACTCACCCTTGCTCTATATAATTAAACCCCCCCAGTTCTCGAAGACGAAGAGGTGGACCCTGCTGGTGAAGAGCTCTTCCAGGAGCAAGCCGACTTCGAGCAGTAGTAGGGTTTCGGCCTTCCCCAAGGCTTTGCTTGTGGCTTAGGGCCAGTCGCCGCTTTCCGCTTCCGCCTTTTTGTAATGCTGTTGCGAACTCGGGTTCTGTCCGCAGTTCCAACCTTGGTTGTAATCCTACTCTTAAATAAAGAGACCGCTGCTGTTGTGGTATTCTGTCTTCCTGTTGTACCAGCGCTATTTCCTGGGACTGGTACAGGCATACAGGTCAATCTGGACCGCTCTATCCTGGTCTCCGCCCGGGGCCAGTTTGGGGCGTGACACATGGCAGGACAAACGATCAAGACGCTCCGGACAGACCGCGGCGGCGAGTTCTTGTCTGGCAAGTTCGTGCGCGTCTGCGACCAGGCCGGCATCGAGAGTCACCTAACGGCACCATACTCACCGCAGCAGAATGGCATCGTTGAACGTCGCAACAGGTCGGTGATGGCAATGGCGCGCTCTCTCCTTAAGGGGATGTCCGTTCCAGGAAAGATGTGGGGGGAGGCAGTGCGGCATGACGTGTTCTTGCTCAATCGGCTGCCAACCAAGGCGATGGGGGATCGCACTCCGTTCGAGGCTTGGACGGGAAAGAAACCACACCTAGAACACCTGCGGGTGTTTGGGTGTATAGCGCATGCAAAGATTACTACACCTCATCTGAAGAAGCTGGGCGACAGGAGTTGCACCGTACGTGTATCTTGGCGTGGAGGAGGGCAGCAAAGCTCACCGCCTGTTCGACCCTCGTCGTGGACGCATACATGTAAGTCGTGATGTCGTATTTGAGGAAAATGTGCCTTGGCAATGGACAACAGTTGCAGGAGAGGAGCCGGCAGACTTTGAGGTGCAGGAGGAACCCGGGGAGCAGCTGCCGAGCCCAGCAACATCAACAGGCGCGGTACCGATGTACCAGGCGCCATCCCCTGGCAGGCGTGCCGGGAAAGAACCAGTGGTGGCGGCAGAAGGAGACTTGTCACCGACAACGCCGGTGGCATCCTCACCAACCTTACCTGGGAGCCCACGCCCGGATCTCCATTAACACACCTTGCCGGGCTGGTGCCGTCGCCGGGTACTGGTGCAAGCACTGACAGTGATGATGGGCCAAGGCGGTACAGGTCGCTGATGGATATCCTGTGCGAGGCCCTGCGTGTGGACTTAGTGGAGGACGAATGCGATGGAGAGGCACTCCTAGCTGAGTCGGAGGAACCATCAAGCTACCAGGAAGCCGCTGGCCAACCGGCGTGGGAGGAAGCGATGCACAAGGAGATGGAGGCGATTGAGAAGAACAGAACATGGGAGCTAACCACATTGCTGGCCGGGCACCGGGCAATTGGGCTGAAATGGGTGTACAAGCTCAAGAAGAATACAGCCGGGGAGACAATCAAGCACAAGGCACGGCTGGTTGCAAAAGGCTACGTGCAAAAACAGGGGATCGACTTCGAGGAAGTGTTTGCTCCGGTAGCAAGGCTTGACACCGTTCGAGTTATGCTCGCAATAGCTGCTGATCGCCGGTGGCAGGTTCATCATCTTGATGTCAAATCGGCATTTCTCAATGGCGAACTTGCAGAAGAGGTGTATGTTACACAGCCAGAAGGGTTTGCCAGGTCAGGAAAAGAGCATCTTGTGCTCAAGCTGCAAAAGGCATTATATGGACTCCGGCAGGCACCGCGAGCCTGGAATATTTGCCTGGACAAAAGCTTGAGGGAGCTCGGTTTTGATCGGTGCACACAGGAGCAGGCAGTGTATACCCGAGGCAGAGGCAGTAATGGTGTAATCGTCGGTGTCTACGTGGATGATCTCATCGTCACCGGAGAAAATCCCACCGAGTTAAAGCTGTTCAAGAAACAGATGATGGGGGAGTTTGAGATGAGTGATCTCGGTCTACTCACATATTATCTCGGGATAGAAGTTGATCAGAGTGAAGCTGGTATTACACTGAAACAGTCTGCATATGCCAAGAAACTGCTGTCTCAATTTGGGATGATGGATTGCAACTCAGTCTCAATTCCAATTGATATGAGACCGCAACTGAGCAAGGATCCAGGTGGTCACATGGTGGATGCAACTGAGTATCGGCGGATCATCGGCTGTCGTCGGTATTTGCTACACACTAGGCCAGATATGTCTTATGCTGTTGGAGTTGCGAGTCGTTTCATGGAGAGGCTAACCGTGATGCACTTCAAGGCAGTAAAACAGATTCTGAGGTATTTGAAAGGTACAATTGATTATGGCCTTGTGTATCCTCCTGGTGACGGCAAGTTAGAAATCACCGGGTTTTCTGACAGTGATCTCGCCGGTGATATCGATGATAGGCGCAGCACCGGTGGAATGGCATTCTTTCTCAACCAGAGCTTGATCACGTGGTGTTCACAGAAGCAGAAGACGGTAGCACTGTCATCGTGTGAAGCCGAGTTTATGGCTGCCACGGCGGCGGCATGTCAGGGGCTCTGGTTAAGGGCTTTGATTGGTGAATTGGCTGGTGTGTTGACGAAATCGTCGGTGAAGCTCTTCGTCGACAATAAATCCGCAATCGCGTTGATGAAAAATCCAGTGTTTCACGTCAGAAGTAAGCATATTGACACTCGTTATCATTTCATTCGAGAATGTGTCGATGGCGGGCAGATAATTGTGGAGTTCGTCCGGACTGAGGAGCAGCGGGCGGATGCACTGACAAAAGGATTGCCGGCGGCAAAGCTGGCGACGGCGCGGCATCTACTAGGTGTTCGCTTACTTGGGCCACGACAGAATTAAGGGGGAGATTGTAGCCGTTATTTTAGTTGTGACCCGATGTAATCCAGTCTTGGCGGTTACAACGACTGGAGGAATAAATCCGTTTGAGGTTTGTTATGCATGTGCGAGGTTGGCGGCGAGCTGCGGAAGATGGCGACGATCGCGTCAGGCGTGCAGAGAAAAACGGATCGTGGATGGAATGGTTCAAGCTTCGGATTCTTTAGTTTTCGTGTTGAGTATAAATAGGTGTTTTTAGCTCAGTTTTGCACTTGTAAGTTTTTACTTCAGTTGAATCAAGAACCACCAGAAAATTGTCTCACGTTTGATTGATCTCACACAAAGTTCTAAAACTTCTTTCTCTGCTCTGTTCCAAAATCTGTATCTGTTCTTTGTTTGCTGTTGCTGTCGTTTGCCGTGCCGGACGTATACAGTTCGCATGCAAGGTGTTCGATCGGAGTTCTGGTCTTCGCTAACATCACCGTCCCGGACCACCTGCAGAATGGCATCGGCGGCGGCAGGGGCAGTAGTGATGATTGGCCAACTCCTCCACTAGTACAGCCTGGCGGCGGCGGCCGGGCAGGGGATGAGGAGGAGGATCTCGAGAGGCGTGAGCTGCTCAACGGCGAGCCACCGGCGATGGCCGACACGGTCGACAGGGGCACTGACATGGTGATCGGCTGGCTGGATACTCGTTATGGCAACGACGGTGGGTGCCCCAAAGTTATCCTTATTGCAGGACGTGGCAGCGTCGGGAAAACCAGCATAGCGAGGAGGGTTTACCATCATCCTTCCATGAGGTGCTTATTCCACAACCACAAGGTCTGGATCAACCTCGGAGGACTTCATAAGGATAAGGATGATCTACTCCAAGAGATACAACAACAACTACAACTTGGGGAAACAACATATCATGATGATTGCCTCCTGCTGGTTCTTGATACTGCTGATAGCGATCTTTTGGGGGAAGGACGAATTCCTGATTACTTCCGCTCCCTCTTACACCAACTTTGTGCTTATGATGACAGATGGAATCAAAATTATGTCAGTAGGAGGAGCGCGATAATATTGACCACAAGGCATGACGGGGAGGACGAGCTGCCTAACACATTAACATTGCATATGAACAAGTTGGAGTACTCTCTTGCAAGGTTTTTCCAGCCGAGAGCACTTGCCCTTTCCAAATGTGAACATCCGCTGGCCATAGTGGCCATTTTGGAGGAGTGCTATCCTGATGTCCTTGCACTGCACATGTTCCTGCATCTATCATACGTCAATCCATATAGGTCCAAGGCTGAAATGGAGGGCCTATGTAATGCCCTACATGAGCACAGAAACAACACATCCAGGACAATGCTCAAGTTCTGCTACAACGACATGCCAATCAACTACAAGACCTGCCTGCAGTATCTATCCATCTTCTCTCAGGGTCACAACATCAGCAGGACGAGGCTCATCAGGCGATGGCTCGCCGAAGGACTGGTGACAGATACAAGATTGAGTTCTAACAAGGACAGCACAAGGCCCGTGCAGCTGGAAGATCAAACTGAGTGCGTCTTCGACGCTCTGGTTGACCGAGGGTTCCTCTGTCCAGGGGAAACCAGTGCTGCAGGCAAGATCAAGACCTGCACAATGCATCCAAAAATCCACGAATTCATTGCTACGGACGTAAGCAGCTTCATGGACACATGCCTGCCTCTTGATCTGGCTCACCGTTTTTCCATCAACAGTGGCATATCACTAGAAAGGCCATCTCGTTCCAATGATATCCTGTCTCTCCTTGATTCTCTGCCTGGATCTGATCAATGGCAGCTGCTCAAGGTGCTCGATCTCGAAGGCTGCACAGACCTGAAGAACAAGCATCTGAAGAACATTTGCAAAATACTGCTGCTCAAGTACCTCAGCCTCAGGAACACAGGTGTCACTCAACTGCCCAAGAAAATCGAGAAGTTGCAGTGCCTGGAGACATTGGACATCCGGCAAACAAAGATCAGGGCAACCGCCACGAAATCAATTTTTCTTCCAATGCTAAAGCATTTGCTTGCCGGCAGCAAAGGCTCTCCAAGCAGAAGCAACAATAACTCTCATGGCTTTGAGGAGTCCCTTGCAACGGTGGAGCTTCCCAGTGGCACCCGAAGAATGGAAAGGCTGGAGATATTGTCTCATATTGATGCTTCCAACAATGTTGATGACTTAATCGACATCGGCCAGCTGCTGCAACTGAGGAAACTGGGCGTGATTCTCGATAGCAAGAAAGCCAGTAGCTTGGCACTTCTGTTCAAACAGATTGAGAAATTGCACAGCACCCTCCGTGCCCTGTCGATCCAGATCAACCATCCGGCTACAAGTGAGGGCACTGTGGGTAGTATGGCATCACCTCCAAAACTTCTTCAGAGCCTAAACATCGGCGGCATCACAAGTGGGCTTCCTGACTGGATCACTGAGCTCGACGAGCTCACCAAGCTCACACTGAGCGAAACTTACTTGAGGGAAGATGCTATACGACTCCTTGGCAATCTTAGGATCCTGCGCTGCCTCAGGCTTCGGCACAAGTCTTACACTGGAACCAAGCTCACCTTCAATGCAGAAGAGTTCAAGCATCTCAAGTCTCTGATCGTTGAGAGCTGTGAACCGACATCTGCTTCATCGGCATTGGAGCAGCTCCTAAGCTCGAGATGATTATCTGGTCTTTTGCCTCCAATATTGGGACCCTTTCACTTTCAGGGACTTATCACCTCCCCAAGCTGAAGAAGCTAGAGCTCAACGGAGACGGAGACATGGCTGGTATGAGACGAGCCATGGAAACACATCCCAACCGTCCAGTTTTCAAGCACAATCCAAGCCATCAACGCGAAGAAGCTGGAACTGACTGAGGTTGCAGATTCAGGCATTCAGCTTCATGAGTGATCATGCAATTACTACTCCCCAATCCCCATCAACCTGAAGCTTCATTTGGTATGTGCGTGGATTCATTTATCCTAGAATAAAGATGCAGCTCAAGGAAAATCCCTTGTCATCTAGCTTCTTTCAGCCTCATGCATCGCTAGCTGCACTTGATCTCTTCCTCTGTGTGTGTGATTGGCTAGCTTGTATTTCTGCTTCGTTTAATCCTCTAAGGTGTCAACTGTCTGGACTTGGATTTCCATGTACTTGTGTGTTTGATTGTGTGTACTGCTCCACTTATGCATGCCATGGCGTGGTGTTGGATTTATGTGTGTGTTCAGTATTCGCCTGCGTGAGCATGAACACAACTAGTGCTTGTATTGTACTTTAGATTTTATTATATTACGAGCGACTGCTTTGTGCTCTTCTCAGTCTGTTATACATTCATCGGTCACAAAAAGGCATTTGATGGTATAGAACCAATCTCCCCAACAAAGATGGATATGCATATGATATTTCGATTGAAGTGATTTGGTCCTATGTGTGTTCCTAGTTTGAAACCCTGCTAGTCTGACTATTCCTGTTGGGATTCAAAATTGTTTTGTTTGTTACAAGTAATGCAATCAAGATCGAACACGAGACAACGATTTTTACGTGGAAAACCCTTGCGGGAAAAAACCACGGGCGCCAACCGGCGATCTTCACTATATGAGGAGAGTTTAGAAAACGCAGGAAATACAATGAGTCGTCAACTCTTTCCGTGCGGCTTACAAGATGCATTTATAGGACGGACTGACTGCTGTCAAATACGGAAACAAATCCGCTAATAAACATGACCGAACCGTGGGCCCTCCAAGCGTCCCCACAAGACTCACGTTACTAATTCGGATCATATTCCAACAAACTCCACCTTGAGACGAATTCCATCTTGTAGCGAATGAAGTATCATCAATCAACTCACTTCAATAATAAATAATCACCGGCGCCAAAAGTCACTAGGACTTAATTTGTAATGCCAACTAAGCTTGAGCATAGCCCAAACTTAGCTTCAGGAACTGGCTTTGTCAACATATCAGCAGGATTATCATGAGTACTTATCTTGCACACTTTAACATCACCTTCGGCAATGACACCTCGAATAAAATGATACCTCACATCAATATGCTTGGTCCTTTCGTGAAACATCTGATCCTTAGTCAGACAAATAGCACTCTGGCTATCACAATGTATAGTAGTGCAAGAAGTAACCCCGCAAAGTTCAGAGTATAAACCTCTCAACCAAATAGCTTCTTTACAAGATTCAGAAATAGCCATATACTCAGCTTCTGTAGTAGACAGAGCAACAGTGGACTGCAAACATGCTTTCCAACTAACAGCACAACCACCAATGGTAAAAACATAACCTGTGAGAGACCTCCTTTTATCCAAATCACCAGCAAAATCAGAATCAACATAACCAACAAGTCCATCTCTAGATTTCCCAAACTGCAAACAGGCATTAGAAGTACCTCGCAAATATCTGAAAATCCATTGAACAGCCCTCCAATGCTCCTTACCAGGATTAGCCATGAATCTACTGACAACACTCAATGCATGAGATAAATCAGGACGAGAACAAACCATGGCATACATAAGAGAACCAACTGCACTGGAATATGGAACTCTAGACATGTACTCAATTTCATGATCTGACTGTGGACATAAATCTGATGATAATCTAAAATGTGCAGCTAATGGAGTACTCACTGGTTTTGCATTATGCATATTGAAACGACGAAGAACCTTTTCAATATAACCTCGCTGACTGAGATATAATTTACCAGATTTTCTATCTCTAGTAATTTCCATTCCAAGAATTTTCTTAGCTGCACCTAAGTCCTTCATCTCAAATTCTTTACTCAATTGTGCCTTTAATTTAGCTATTTCTGATTTATCTTTAGCAGCAATCAGCATATCATCAACATAAAGAAGCAAATAAATAGCTGAGCCATTAACAATCTTCAAGTAAACACAGCTATCATAATCAGACCGCTTAAAGCCATGAGAGAGCATAAATGAGTCAAACCTCTTATACCATTGCCTAGGAGATTGCTTCAAACCATAAAGAGACTTCTTTAGTCTACACACAAGGTTTTCTTTTCCAGGAATAATAAAACCTTCAGGTTGGTTCATATAAATGTCTTCTTCCAACTCCCCATGTAAGAATGCAGTTTTAACATCAAGTTGCTCAAGTTCATAATCATGCATGGCAACAATACTAAGCAAAGTGCGAATAGAACTATGCTTAACAACAGGGGAAAAGACATCATTATAATCAATACCTGGAATCTGGCTATAGCCTTTAGCAACTAACCTTGCTTTGTACCTTGCTGGCTCACTAGGAGAAAGACTCTCTTTTCTTTTATAAATCCATTTGCAACGGACAGGCTTTTTATTCTTGGGCAACTTCACTAAATCTCATGTACCATTCTTTTCAAGTGACTCCATCTCATCTTGCATAGCGGTCATCCAATTGTTGCGATCAAAAGAAGTAATAGCTCAGAATAATTAGAAGGTTCTGAATTACCTTCAATCTCTTCTGCAACACTCATAGCATAAGCAACATTGCATTCTTCAATATACCTTTTAACAGGCTTTGGCTGCCTTCTAGGCCTATTAGCAGCAATAGAATGTTGTGGAGACTGCACAACTGGAGAAGAATGCTCAACAGCAGAAGAATCATCAACAATTGGAGAAATTTCAGCAATAGGTGCATCTTGCTCAGCAACATTATCAATATCTGGTGAATCAATTAAGTGCTCCACCTGCACACTTATTTTCTCTCTCTCAATAGGAGCATCAACAGAAGGATTATCAACAAACATAACAGTCTCATTAAAGATAACATTCCTGCTAAGCATAACCTTCTGAGTCTGGGGATTCCACAATTTATAACCTTTAACACCAAATTGATAACCAATAAAAATGCATTTAACAGCTCTAGGCTCCAATTTACCATTATCAACATGAGCATAAGCAGTACAACCAAAAACTCTCAATTGTGAATAATCAGCTGGAGAACCAGACCATACCTCAATTGGAGTTTTCTTATCAAGAGGAATAGAGGGTGAACGATTAATAAGATAGCAAGCAGTGGAAGCAGCTTCAGCCCAAAAGCGCCTATTCAAACCAGCATTAGACAACATGCAACGGGCCCTGGAGATGATAGTTCTGTTCATACGCTCAGCTACACCATTCTGTTGAGGCGTATAAGGAATAGTGTAGTGTCTAACAATGCCTTGAGACTTGCAATATGCATTAAATTCATTAGAACAGAATTCCATCCCATTATCAGTGCGAAGCTTTTTAACCTTCTTCTCAGTTTGATTTTCAATCATAATCTTCCACTCTTTAAATGCTGAAAATGCTTCTGATTTATGCTTCAAGAAATAAGGCCATACCTTACGAGAATAATCATCAATGATTGTCAACATATAACGAGAACCACCAAAAGAATGCTTGCGAGATGGTCCCCATAAATCAGAATGCACATAATCAAGAATACCTTTACTTTTATGAGTAGAGATATTAAATGACACCCTCTTGTGTTTGCCAAACACACAATGCTCACAAAACTTCAACTTACTGATGCTATGTTCATCAAGAAGTCCTCTCTTGCACAATTCATGCAAGCCTTGTTCACTCATATGTCCAAGACGTTTATGCCAAAGATCAGTAGCATCAGAATTAGAGGATGAATTGGAAATTACAGCGGCATCACCTGTAATTGTAGTACCACGAAGACGGTACAAATTGGGAGATTTCAATTCACCTTTCATCACAATAAGAGAACCTTTAGACACCTTTAAAACTCCATTTGCACCGGAGTACTTGTACCCTTTAGCATCAAGAGTACTGAGAGAAATAAGATTCTTGCTCATGCTAGGAATATGCCTCACGTCAGCCAATGTTCTGACAATGCCATCATGCATCTTAATCTGAATAGATCCTTTACCAACAATTTTAAGTGGACTATTATCACCCAATCTAACAGAACCTCCACCTTGGAGAGAATCATAGGTGACAAACCAATCTCTTTTAGAGCATATATGAAATGAAGCAGCGGAATCAAGAATCCATTCATCATCACTATTAGCACATCCAGCAAAAGCAACAAGCGAATCACCATCGGAATAATCTGCCTTAGAGGCAACAGAAGCATTACCTTCATCATTGGGTTTACCTTTCTCTCTATATGTGCCAGTTCTCTTCTCTTTATTCTTCAATTTCAAACAATCCTCAATAAAATGATTATTCTTCTTGCAATACTTGCAGAATTTTTCATCTCTACCTCGAGACTTCGATCGGCCTTTGTAACGATTAGAACTTTTGCCTCTATTGCCATTGTTTGATTTATTTTCTGTCCTCCCACGAACAGACAACGCTTCTCCTTTGGAAGCAGAACCTTCAGAAGACACCATCAATTTCATCTTTTCCTTAGCATGCAACGCCTCACAAACCTCATCAAGAGTTAGTGTATCATGGCTATATAATAATGTATCTCTGAAGTTTGAAAAAGAACTAGGCAAAGAGCACAAAAGAATTAGACCCAAATCCTCATCATCATATTCTACCTCCATAGCCTGTAGGTCAGAAACGATCTCCTTGAAGACCGTCAAATGGTTAATAACAGAACCACCCTCTTGCAACTTGTGCGAATATAACTTCATCTTCATGTGCATCTTGCTTGTCAAATCTTTAGACATGCAAATTGACTCCAATTTGAGCCATAGAGCAGCTACAGTTTTCTCCTGCAGACAATCTTGCAAAATATTGTTTGAAAGATGAAGCTGAATTTGGGTCAAGGCCTTATGATCTTTCCTTTTCTCATCATCGGTCCAAGATTTGGAATCTTTGTTACCGAATTTATCAAGAGCATCATCAACATCAGCCTGCGTAAGAATTGCTCGCATCTTGACTTGCCATAGAGCGAACCTCGTATCACGATCCAGTTGAGGAATATCATATTTCACTGAAGACATGATGAATCAATAATAGCAATAACCAGAAGAATAATAATCTGCAGAAATATAGGTGTAACCCTAGCAGAACCTGCAGCCTGGTACACCTGATGTGTACGAATAGCAAAAAATAGTTGCAAAAGAAATCCTCTGGTACTCTTTCTGTGTGCACGTAGCAAAAAAAAAATCACCAATTTTACTTTCACCTCACACGAACGGGAAACAGCCTTGGCTTCGATCCGCGTGAACACAGCAAGCTGAACTTGTAGAGCGGCAGCAGATGGATTGGTCTCCTCTTGATAGGACAGCAGCGGCGGCGTTAATTACCACCGCCCAAGACGACAGATCGGCAGCAGCACAGCGGAAAATTTCTCCACGATGACGAACACAGCACTTTGAAACTCAGCGACGACAACCAAGAAACTAGCAACTTTTATAGATGCAGGCCAATACGCCGACTTCGAAACGAACTTGGCCAGTGGACGGAAATCGCGTGGACCAGTTTTGCACTGACAACCACGCGACGGAACTTGGCGGCGGCGCACAAACAGGATTGAAACCCTAATTTTTTTTTAATCTTGTGTCTTGCTCTGATACCACTTGTTACAAGTAATGCAATCAAGATCGAACACGAGACAACAATTTTTACGTGGAAAACCCTTGCGGGAAAAAACCACGGGCGCCAACCGGCGATCTTCACTATATGAGGAGAGTTTAGAAAACGCAGGAAATACAATGAGTCGTCAACTCTTTCCGTGCGGCTTACAAGATGCATTTATAGGACGGACTGACTGCTGTCAAATACGGAAACAAATCCGCTAATAAACATGACCGAACCGTGGGCCCTCCAGGCGTCCCCACAAGACTCACATTACTAATTCGGATCATATTCCAACATTGTTGTTTGGCAAGGAGAAGGAAACTGAAAATAAAGAACACAAAGGCTGGTCTTACAGTGAGCATGTGACTCTAGTCAAATTACAAGTTTACAACAGCGGCATCCCTCATCGAAGCGATGTTCATGCCGTTTCTTTTGTCAACCTCAAGCATCCAGATTCCTATAGTAGTATTGCCTAGCAAGAGTTTTTCGTTTATCAAACATTGCAAAGTTCAGAAAGAGACACACAAGGAATGTAAGTAGAATTTAACATTTCTGCAAGTTTTGAGCCTTGCTATATATGCAGAAGCCAACAAGTACTATAAAGCATAAAGCTGACTATTTTGGTTTCAGCTTCTTTCTCTACCTTCTATCAACAAGTGTATGATTGATTTATTGACTGTTCATGTACTGAATTCCCTAACTAGGTTTCTACACACCTGTACAGAAAAAGGGACATCCAAAATTCAAAATATATCTTCTCTTTTATCAAACTTCCCGGTCCATAATTGAAATATTGCAAACTAAAAATTCACTATTTAACAAAACGAAACCCCCAGATCCAAGCAATAGCAACTACCAGGCTCCGAGACAGAATAATACGAGGAGGCAATCACGAATCACATAGGCATTCTGAATCGGCCAAGAGATTGCTTGCATCTCCTTCCACAAACTACACAAGCAGTAAACCCCACAAGACGAAAGGAGCTTACCACAGGTGACTAGAGGCAGAAGGCGGCCAGAGTTTCTTCCACAACTGTAGAAGCCCCCCTCCCACGGCCGGCAAGCTATCGTGAGGGGCGGTGGTCGTACCTAGCTCCTTTTCGGCCCCTCTGCCGCCGCAGCGAGAGGGGGATTCGCCGGTTGGTGGCGGTCGGTGACGGCGAGAATCGCGGCGTCGTCTTCCATGTGGGAAACTAGGGTGTAGTTGAGTTGAGAATTTTTTTATTTTTAATTTTATTTATTAAAATATTTAAAAATAATTTTTTATTTGAAAAATCTACAAAACTAGTGGCCCAACGCTCTTTAGAAGAGAGATTTTTAAAAATTGACCTCCCAGAGGGCATTTTTTCTAACGTGGCAAACGGCTGTTGGACCTCCCCTAACGGCTGACCGTCGAGGGAGGAGAAATTGTGCAGGCGGCCCCCTTGCCGCCCTCGCGGAGGGCGTTCTTTTACTGTGCAGGGGTCGCTTACAAAAGGACGGTGAGGGCGGCCTGACATTTTTGCAGGCAACTCTCTTGTCGCCCTCCGAGAGGGCCTTTTTTTGCTGTGCGGGGGGCCGCCTGCAAAAGGGCGGCGATGGCAGCCTGGCATTTTTGCAGGCGGCCCCCTTGCCGCCCTCTGGGAAGACAATTTTTACTATTCAATATAAATCATAACAAATGATTAGAGTGTTCGCTCAAAAAGAAAATAAATTCATTGTACTAAAAAAGACAAAAATATTGGAGTGTTCGCTCATGAAGAAAATAAATTCATCGTACTAAAAAGACAAAAATATAAAGAAGTTTTTGAAATTGAATAATTTATTTTTCACTCGGGTTACAGCCCGAAGTAGGCGTATTTTACCTCAAACATTAGGGAAGCAACATACAATTCCGTGTAGGTTGAGTCATGTATATGTTAGATAGAATTTACAAAAATATAAGCATGTAATTAATTTAGCGAGGTGACGAAGGGACTTTATAAATCGGAACGATACAATCGGAGCGACACTCTAGATGCTCATGCCATATGGGAGTCTCAAGGGATTTACCTGCCATTCTAAGACTTCTACAACAATTCGTCATTCGTGCTCATCCTTCTGCCTAAGGTAATTCGATCTTGTTTCACTACGTGAATATCGGCGTGTTTCGTCGTTATGTGGGTTCTCCGTATCTACCCACTGAATGAAGTTGCACACCGTACGGTATGTCTGTGAAAGATGTTATGATTGTGTAGAAACCAGTTAGCGTTTTTTTTGTATTGAGTGTAGTTAATAGAACTTGGAAAAAATGAATCATACCTGATCAATGTTTGGAAGAATCTTCTGCCTCGAATTTCTACCATGAGGGATGTCTGGAGTACACACCGATCTCCGCAAGCACACAACGGGCGATCACACCACGGTGGAAACAGACAGAAGGATCATTTCGCTAGTTAAGATGCTCAAATGGACCTTCCATTCTTTCTAGATCCATGTGAATGTGAAACAAAATATGGAGAGCTTGTATTCGGCTTGTCTATACGTGTATATATAGTGGAACGACAAGTGGTAGAACTGGCCGTGGGGAGAGTCGATTGTCAGAACACCATGTGACAGCACAGACACACGAGAGTAGGCTTTGGTTTACCTGATAATGCAGCACCGAAAGTTGATCGTGACAACTTGAGCTGGCACTGTGTCCGTCTACAATGTTTACTGTGCGACCTAACGGGTCCGATTGTCACGCGCCGAAAGTTTGTTGTCGTACGGTTAATTATTTGTAAGGCTTCTGCGGTGTACCGATGACATGAATGAAATAACATCGAGTAAAGGCATGGTTACTAAACAAATCACTACAAAAGTAGTACAGGTGCACAGAAATACAAATCAAAAGAACAGTGCGCAAAAGATTCTAAGAGGTGGACCTCTACTGCCAAGGCCTTTTACCCATGTCCCTCCTACCCTGTGCCCTAACGTGTCCCTAGGAGTATGTCAGACGGTCTGGTGATACGGCACAGACTGCCCGTCCCTCTGGTACCAGTGTGGCCGCTGGCTGCTCCTGTGTCTGAGTTGGTGGAGCTCCTGCAAGCTGTTAGGAGCTAAGTATCTCCTGGTCTGGCTCGTCCTCCAAGTCGTCGTTGTAGAAATTGTCACTAGGACCAGCGCTTCCTGCGTGTGTGCGCTGCGAGGAAGAGGCTCCTGCACCAAAGATCCCCGCTTGAAACCCTGTTGGAGAAAGAACATAAGGTTCAGCGAGGTAAATAGAACTTATCACAACAAGTACAATTAACGAAAGAAACCAGTGATGATATTCACCTAGAGGGACCCCTGACTACGTGTGTGGACGAGGGAAAAAGGGATATCAACAAGTGAGAAAAAGGCGTACCATGAAATGTGCCGTGGGTCCACATGTAGCAACTGTCGTGAAGTGTGTGGACGGAAGGTGCCGAGCTGCGCACCCTGGACTGTTGAAAGGTCGAAGAGCTCTGGTGTGTCGTCTGCCATACCTGCACGCAAAATAATGATTATTTCAAATACTAGGTGAATCGTTATGTATTGCTACGAGAGTTTAGTATGACAGTAATAAGTAAAAATAATATCTAAGATAGTTAGACGATTTAATTTTATATAAGTTAATATGATTTATGATAATTTAAATACTATATAAAATGATGATAAGGTGATGTGACTTTATGAGAGAAAAAAAGAGATATAATTTGGACCATAACTTAATCATCTAAGGGCTAAAAAAAGATAATATGGCTTAATGAGAGAAGAAAATGAGAAAGATAATTTGAATCATAGATTAATCATCTAAGGGTAAAAACAATTGATGTGATATGTGTAACGCCCGTTTTGTCGTGGCGTTAGTGGGAAAACCTATTTCCTAAAAACTCTATTTGCGAAAATTTTGCTCTTCGGTTGAGTCTTGTTGTGTGCCTGGATCTCGTGTTTCCCCCTCTCAGCTCAATCCTGGAGAAATCGTGAAATCGGAATTCGAATCCAAACCCTAATCCTTCAAATCCAAATCTCTGCCAAAAGTCTGTTTTACCTCCCTCTGTCTCTCGGGCCGCCTCTCGCTCGGCCCGTTCCCCTGCTCTCTCCCCCCTTGGCCCCCTTCTCCCTTGCTAGGCCACGCAGCCTGGCCTAGTCCGTGCGGCCCGAGCGCGGCGCACGTGCCCCGCACGCGCTCGCGCGCGAGAGAGAGAGGTCCCTTCTCTCGATCCTTCTCGCTCTCTCTCGTTCTCTCCCTCACCCCCATTTTCTCTCTCTCCCTCTCTCGCCGTTTCCCGTCGGCGCCCCTGTTTTTTTGCCCCGCCGTTGGCTCCCGCAGCCGCCATGTGTCGTGGCCGACTGGCCGGACGACGCCGACGCCATCTCCTCTGGCCGCCGCCTGCCCCGGCGCCCGCCCTGTCTCCGCGCCGCGCCAAACCGCCAGCCGTCACCGCCGACGCCATCGCCGACTCGGCCCTGCAGCTCTGCACGCGTGCCGCCAAGGAGGAGAGCCGCAGCTCCCTCTCTCTCGCCCTCTCCCCACGTTTCCTTGCTCGTTTCGGCAAGGGGACCGGCTCCCTTTTTTCTCCCTCTCTTTTTCTTTTCCCCCGACCGACATCGACGTCACCGCCGTCGCCGCCTTGGCCGCTAGCGCCGAAGAGCGCCAGCTCTCTCTCCGCGCGCTCCACCGCCTCTCCCCAAACCAACCTTGCCGTCCTTCAAAATCTGCGCCGCTCCTCCTGCTCGTCCGCCATTCCTTTCTTCCGCCGCCGAACTCCTCCCTCAAAACCGCCGTCCGCCGTCTTCCTCCGCCGCCATGCCGTTGCCGTCCTCCGTCGCTCGAGGACGCGTGAAGGGGACTCCGGGCGCCCCTCTCTTCCCCTCCGTCCTCGGCCCGAAGCCGAGGCACTCTCGCCCGCGCCGTCGGTTTCCTCCCCTCGCCGGCTAACTCCTCCCCACGGTAACCCCTTTTCCCTCCGTTCCCTCTCCCCCCTAGGCGCTAGCTAGCTCGTCGCCATCCTCCTGTGCTCGTAGGCGCGGTAGAGCTGCCGTTTAGCCCCACTGCTGCCGCCTCGCTCGCCGTCTCGTCGCCGCTCGGTGCCGAGCTCCCCGCGCCGTCACCCGTCCTTTCCGGTGCCGCGCCGCCTCTTCTTTCACTCGGGGCGAGCTCGTGAGCCCGAGTAGCCGCTCCTCCTCCGACGAATCGGCCTCTCTGCGCTCCGGTGCCATTTCCCTCTTTTGCTCGCCGGCGTCGGCCGCCGCCGCAATCCGCCGTCTCTGGCCCTTCTACGGTGAATCCAAGCCGTTGGCTCGCCTCCCCTTGCTTTCCCCTTCGCTCCGGTGCCCTTCCCCTCGCCGGAAATGTGTCACGCCGTCCCGGAGCTTCGCCACCGCCGAGCACCGTCAGATGCCGTCGCTGCCTTCGTCTTCCTCCTGCCGTCCTCCGTGGCTGCCACGTCGGCACCACGCGAGCGCCAACCGTCGCTTCTTTCTCCTTCCGCCCGCCGACGTGGACGCCACGTCCGCCGGCCCCGGGTCACTCGGGAGGCCGGTCAAGGCCTCCGGCCCAGTCGGCCAGGCCTCGCTCCACTCGGCCTCCGGCCCAGTCGGCCACCTCGCCTCGCGCGTGGGCCATCCTCTCCGCTTCGCTCGGCCGCGCTCGCTCCAGCTCCCTGGGCCGCGTCCCGCGACCGGCCCATTACTGCCGCACGAGCCTCGCTCGCTCGTGGGCCGCACCGGCCCGTCGGTCTCTCTCGCGCACGGCTCGGCCTTGGGCCATCTCTCCCACGCGCCGACCCACGTTGCCCGGCTGCGCCCGAATTGGCATTGGGCCGCACCTAGCCGCCCCAAACGAAGTCCAATTCACGTCCCTCTATCTTTTTCTTTTTCCAAGAGAATTAATAATTCCTTTTCATTTAGACAGAAAATCAATTAATCTTAGGAAATTCATATCTTCTCAACCGTTCGTCCGTTTTACTCCGTTCAACTTCCAAAATTCCTCAAAAATCGAGATCTATCTATTGGCACGCTTAGAGGTCTTTAATAGGGTTTCCTTTTACCATTGTGTTGAGTCATCTCGTTTCACGTGTAGCTTCAGAGCCGGAAGACCCGCAGTGCTTGGATTTCGAAGAGGAAGCTCAAGATCTCGAGCAAGGCAAGTCACCTTTGATCAATTGAACCCATAATTTGAAATTAAGTATTTTCTTTTGCAAAGTATGCATTCTCTAGGTTACACTTGACACTTTGGCCATGGTTTGCAATACAACCGGCAGGGCCTACCCACTTGCTGCATTTGACTTCCTTGATGGTTGAATAACCTAACACCCCTTGTCGCCCTTCAGGTTAGGTCTCGGTATTCGTACTCCGCATACGAATATCGAGGCTCCCTCCAAAATTTAAAATGATCAACTGGGTAAACTTAGGTTTTACAAAATCCTTGGAAAAACCCGACACTTGGGTCGGTGCCTTGAAAAATTAAGTTGAGTTTCCAAAACTCGCGATGCGGGAGACGTACTAGAGGTACGGTCTGCCCGTTCTTGCCTTAAGGACCGATTCCTTGGAAATTACATCCGAGCATATGACAAGTACGACCACATGGGTGAATGGGACACCCTTTGCTGAGTAACTAGCTAGGCCAGGGAAATCTTGATGCCAAGGGACAAGTGGATTCGCCAGGGTGGTGTCGGAGAGGACCCCTGGGCTTCCTGGCACAGTATGGTCTGGGACCTAACCTGGTGTTGGTCCGTGGGACCCCTCCCGTTGGCATAAGATGACCCTGAGTCGGCTTTCGAAATGCCTTGTCGTGAAAACCTCAAGGTCGCCAGACGTGGCTGTGATGCACGGGCTGGGTGACCCGGGTTAGTAACGTCGTGTGGGTAAAGTGTACCCCCTCTGCAGAGATTGACAAACTGTTTGAACAGCCGTGCCCACGGTCATGGGCGGATGTGAGGTGATTCCTTAGCGTAGGTTTGTTTACTACTTTGTGAACTATTGTTGGTGTAAGAGAATCTGTTCAGTGCTTGACTTGTGGCTGTCGATGCAGCCGGTTTCGGTAAACGATTGGTAGGGAGCCTTTCGTGCCGACAGAATCAATCCATACATTTCACTGCTCCGGCCGGATGAGACGCACTCTCTCGTCCATGTCGTTGAGAAGCACTCACTTAGATCTTCTAAAAGTCTTAAACTAAAATCGAATGCGAAAATAACTGGCTCTCCTTTGAAGCTTGCATCAAACACTTAATTTCCCTTGACTTGCTGAATACTCCCGTACTCACCCTTGCTCTATATAATTAAACCCCCCCAGTTCTTGAAGACGAAGAAGTGGACCCTGCTGAGGAGGAGTTCTTCCAGGAGCAAGCGAATTACGAGCAGTAGTAGGGTTTCGGCTTAACTCCCAAGTCATGCTTGTGGCTTTGGGCTAGCCTCCGTTTCCGTCTTTTTGTAATACTGTTGCGAACTCGGGGTCTGTCCGCAGTTCCAACCTTGATTGTAATTCTACTCTTAATAAAGAGACCCCTGTTGCTGTGATATTCAATCTTTCTGTTGTACCAGCACTGTTTCCTGGGACTGGTACATGTATACATGTCAATTTGGATCGCCTGACATTGGCCGTCGTTCGGGGCTAGTTTGAGGCATGACAATATGGCTTAATGAGAGAATAGAGAAATAACATTAACTAAGTGAGGATGCACTATATAGGTATCTAGGATATTTTAAAAAATGATAGAGAGATATATTTAAATATTACGTGGGACGATGATTTAACAAGTTTGTATTTTTAAAGCTCTTAAATTTAATAAATTATGAAACCATAGATAATATAACATGTTTGCATGATGTTTAAGATGTAATAATTGGTAGTGAATTATGATGTGATATCTTGCATGTTGAGTTTTAGAATTTAATGTCTTATAATAATAAGACAGGATATACCTCTCTCCATGAAGGTTGTTAGGACTTCGAGAGCTCATTAATCATACATGCAGGCAAATTAGTAATATATATACCATTCACTTTATCAACACAAATCAAACCCCAAAAGTCCAATCGATTCCTAGAATTGGTACAGTTACTGCGTCTTTCTTCAGAACCGCACTATCTATCTTATGTTGTACTTCCCGGCAGCTGGATCACTAGCTTTCTTGACCATCCACATTTCAGCCTCATGGTAAACATAGGCAATCTGTTTCGCCCTTTCGATCGGGTGGTTAATGGATTGAGTAAAACTGCCTCAGTTCTATGTTAACTTTGAGATGCACGGACATCGATCAGTGGCATCTTGACAGGAAAATTTCTCCCAGAATCCTAGCAAAGCTAAAGTTAAAGTGCACTTGCTGTCATCCTCAGGGGAGCTACATGTGTCTAGGAGGTGCCTAGGAAACAGTTTCAGAAAATCTTTTACCTATAGTCCATTTATTTTCACTATATATGCACCTTCCTCGGTTAAAATTTAGACACCAGCATCAGTCTAAATCGGTTTAAAACAAGAGTAAAGCAAATGATTGGAACCTCCTCCATTTAATTTAGTTCTAACCCCGCCTCTAATCATGCTTGTAGGAGTTAGCTAGCTAGCTGCCCAAGGGCCCTTCACCAATGTGAGCGGCGGCGCAGTGACGGACGGGCCGGATGGTCGGAGACCTCGAGTAGGGATCGAGGAGACGGCCAGGATGCGGCGGCGCTCCGGCGAGGAACAGTACGGATGCGCAGCGTGTGTTCTTTGCTACGAACCCCTTTAGACACTACTAGCCGTCCGATCAGGTTCTTGCGGCTCAGATTGAGTGGATCTCCGCTGAATGCCTTCGGTTTCAGAAACAAAGGAGGCCCAGCCCATTTAGGGGTTGCCTCAATAAAGCCCACGACGGCCCAAACAACGCTCTCTGTTTCTCCTCTCGAACGAATCGGACCACCATTCGCCACCGTCGAGCCGAGCACAGCACCGCCGCAGCGGCGGCGGCGGCGGCGGCGGCGGCGGAGATGAATGTTCAAGTATACAGGAGCAAGGTCGACGTTTGCTGCTGGCCGGCGTTGGCAGGTGAGTACTAGTAGCCTTAAGAGCTTCGATTGTTAAGACCAATCGTCTGCAGACTGCAGGCTGCACTTTGGTAGGAGATCGGAGTGAGGGGATAAGTAACTGCATGTGCCGCGGGCGGATTGCAGGGGGAGTGATTTGGTTCTTCTTGCCCGGTGAATCGTGATTTTACTGGGGATCTCTTCTCCTCCAAATACGTTGTAGGATTTGCGCATCAGCGCGTGTACTCTAGGTAAAATTCCCCCCCCCCCCCCCATTTTTGCCGTTCCAAGCAGGAGAATCTCACTGTAATATTCTTTTGTGCTTATATCTGAGTAACATTTTGGTTGGTTTGATGAAAGATTCGCAGTAACACCTAGCAGTTCAGTATATCATGTAGGAAACTTAGATGCTGATGAAATGACTGAACTGAAACCGTTCTTGGCCACCAGCACTACTGATTGTTTAGCTGATTCTGGATTTCTGTCAGAAATTCTGCTGCATTTTTCTTTGGCTAACACACAATCAACTAAACAGAGATTACAACATTGGGCAATTTTTGACTAGGACGGTGTATTGGTGTATAATGAATTACACTGAGGATATTTGCCATGTATCTACATGATATTTCAATGAGAAGACTAGGGAAATTTTTACAACAGATATACTTGTGAAAGATATAGTTGCAACAAGCTTAACAGTGGAACTGTGGAGGACATATAAATCAAACAAACTGAGAGTCCAACGCAAGTGAAATTTAACATTGATGCATAAGGAAAGAAGAGGTTTGCTTTGCTTCCATTTAATACCATCTTCATTCCAGAACACAGATGCAAGCATCAGGCATTTCAGAATTTTGGAAGTGTCAGTGAAGATCATTCCATTGCTCGTGTCTGAAAACTGGATTATTATGGTGTCCTGCTATGGCCTGTTTGACCTCGCCTATGTTTCTTGCACTTCCATGGAGCTCGAGCTCTTTCAGCTGCGGAAGGTGCTGTACTCCTGACAGAGAGTCAATGGCGACGATAGACAATATCACTCTCTCAAGCCTTGGAGCTGCTCCATAATCGAAGATAATGTCAAAGAGGTTATTGTCTTGGACAACAAGAGCTACGAGGTTCCGAAACGCTTTGCTCTTGAACGATAAACTGCTACCCATGGTGGAATTGCACTGGAGCTTGAGGCACCGTAGGCTGCCAAGCTGTCCAAGGATGCCGATAACATGTTCCGTGAGTGAAGTCTCATGCAGAGTTATCTTGGAAAGTTGATGGAGGTCACCAATCCAACCAAGCAATGCACTTCTGATGCCACTGATGTTTAGCTTCTGAACAAACTTTGGAGATGAGAAGGGAAATGACGTGGCTACCGTGTCATCCCTTTTGTGAGCATTGTTGTTGGCTGACTTCAGTCGTTCCATCCGGATTGACAAAGAGTTCAGGCTTCTGTCCAACATATCAATTTGTCGGAATAAAGTAATCCAGATTGCACGCTGCACTACCTCGGAAGAGTACTCCCAGTTTCCTCAACCGCCGTAGTTGACAAATGCTCATTAGCCCAGTGAGGCCACTAGAAACCTCAGCATAGCATAGTATCTCCAACTTTCCCATCCTGACAATTTTCCGAGGCATGAACACAGTAGAAAACAAGCAAGATTCCTTTGGGCTGACATTGTTTTTCTTGCTAGGACAATTGGTGCAACCAGCAAGTAGGTGCTTCAGCCCAGGAAGGATAACATGCTTTCCTGGGAATGCCTTGATCTGGGTTTGCCGGATGTCAAGCGTCTCAAGGTACTGTAGTTTATCGATCTTCTTGGGCAAGTGGGAAACATCTGTATTCCTGAGGCTCAAATACTTTAGTTGAAATATCTTGCAAATGCTGTTTAGGTGATACTTCTCCAATCCTTTGCAGCCTTCTAGATCAAGTACATTGAGGCGTAATCCTAGTTGGGCAGATTCCTGAATTGATCTAAGTAACATGGATATGCCAGCCAAGGGATCCACTGACTTCATTGTGAAGCAACACCTTGTCATGCTCCAACAGTCGTCGAAATGAGCATCACGAAGCTTGATCCTCGAGACCTGCTGCAGTCTTTCTCCGTTGTGGATGGGAAGGCGGTGAGCCAAGTCGACTGGTAGCTTTGTGTACACAAAGTTGTCATCTCTAATGACCCAGGCTATGAAGTCACAGACTAGATTGTGTACTCTGCAGCTGTTTACTTTGCCTGAATTTCCAACATCACCAGGAAGAACAAATCTTTGAGCGAGAAGAGCATCAAAACATCGGTTGGCAACATCAAATGCTCTCAGCCCATCTCTTTCAGCTATTAGGCCTTCTGCAATCCATCGTCTGAGCAGGCTTGTTCTCCTGATGTTGTGGTCATTGGGGTAAATGGTAAGATACAGCAAACAGCTCCTGTAATCACAAGGCAAGGCGTTGTAGCAGAATGTGAGCATCTTCTCGGCATTGGACAGCCATGAAGACAGATGCAGAGGGCTGCAGAAGCACAAGCTGTTGCTGAAGTCGTGCAATTCCTGTAGGGTCTTGTTAGGATTGGCATAAAGGAAGCGGACAGGGGGCACATTTTACTAAAATACTGCAAAGAACCTTCTCCTTGAGGCCATCTTTACCATGACCACTGTCACTAATCAAGTTAACTGCTCTCACGAGGAAGAAATCAACTAAGGAGCGGTTATGCTCCTCCTGGATGTACCTTAGATCATATATTCTGTAAGGACAAAATGACTGTGCCACTTCAGGCAAGCTTGTGGCGACAAGTAAAGCACTGGGAGCAGAATTACCGCAGAAGAGAGCACCTTCGATATCTTTCCAGAGCGACTCGGAGCAGACATCATCAAGAACAATGAGGAACCTTTTGCCTTCCAGCTGCTCCTGAATCATCTGTTCGATTTGGCTGTTTCCCCATGTTCCCATGTCCTGCAGATTATTGGCATGAAGCCCTACAATCTGTGTGAGTATGTCCCGGAGTACTTGCTGGGGAGATTGGTTGGAGCCGACCGAGATCCATGCCTTGTGGTCTGCCAACCTTGAGGAGTATCCATTGTACACTTGCTCAGCTAGAGTGGTTTTGCCCATACCACGGGAGCCGACAATGGGGACGATTCTGAGATCTGATCTGCCATCTCCTTCCAGTTTCAGCCAACTGGTGAGCTCATCAGCAGCCTCCTTGAATAGACCCGAGTCATCCTCGGCCAAGATACGCCTCCGAAGATGCTCCTGCTGATCGGCTTTGCTGTCACCGGTAAGGAAAGATTGCTGGCTATGATCGCTGGCCATGCCAGACCGTGGTTCCTGTTCGGTAGCAGTGCCATGGAGAGGATACCTCTGCTGCCTCTGGCTAACCTCCACCACCCGGATCTTGATGTCCTGGATCTGGATAGCCAACCGGTAGCGGGCCGGCAACGTGCTGACAAATCGGGGGAGACGGCTCACGGAGCCCCAGAGACCACCCGGCGAGCGGTGGCTGGTGGTGCCGAGGCACCGTAAGTACTGGTCGACGCAGTACTGGGAATGGTTGGCGAGGTCCTTGACCTGGTTCATCCATGCCTGGAGCTGGTGATCCATGCGTCCCTTGCGTGCGTGGTTGAGGAGGAAGCCGTTCATGCTCTCCATCTCGTCCCGGAAGAACTGCACCTCGCGCCTCAGGCCACCTAGCAGCTGCACTTGGTCGGAGAGGACGTCGGTCAGCCGGCCGACGAGCGACTTCACGGCGGAGTGGGTGGAGCTCAGGCCGAACCCGTCCATATCCAGGATCTTGTTCGCTCAGCTCGCTCATCAGACACACACCATGGCCGCTACTGGTCAGCTAAGTAGGAAGGATGAACTCAATCTGAAATCATACTACTAGCAATCTGGAGTCTATTTAATGAGCCCCAGCTTCATCTCCTTTTAACATCACCAAGTCAGCAAGCGTGCAACCACATGCTAAGCAGAATCAAAGGATCCAGATCCTCTAAGGTACCATTACATTTCCACAAACACAGTCAAATTAATTCATGACTTGCAATGTGAATCGTCAACATATTACATATCGACCCCATTTTGTGATTTCTCCCCACTTTTGGTACCACCAATTTCTCCGTTCCGACTATTCGGTCTCCCCTCACCTATAAACTATTACACTGAATTTGTTGGGAACAAGATTTGTAATATAGACACATCAGGTTAGTATTGGGGGTAGTAGGTATGTGTTTGTCTAATTTGTTTGTTTATGAAATCCTTAATTTAGTCTGCTAGGACCAACATGCCATGTGGATTTTGAACAAGTCAGGAATCGACTTGTTTTGAGTATGAATGATACTTGTGAAAAAATACGACAAGATAACCTAGAATAATACCAGGCACGTATGCATTCTAGCTGGAAAGTAGCATTGCTTGGTTCTATCTTTGTTTATTGTGTACCAGATACTGCCTCCAACCAAGATCTGAAGTTTACAACATTTGGCTAGAGTCACATGCCTGCTGTAAGACAAATTCAGCCATGCTCATGCATGGGGCTGAAAGAAGCTAGATGATCCCGGATTTTGCTTGAGCTGCTTCAGGTTGATCAGTTGATGGAGAGCAATGGCTGCATGATTCACTCACGGAGCTGAAGCTGCAACCTTAGTTAGGCTCGAGCAGAGTTGGAAAAGACTCGAGCAGCTAGCTACCTGAAGGTCGATCATATGGCCATTGGATAGTTGTATCATTCAATCTGTAATTCTGCATCTGTTACTGGGATCAAGGACCTTCCGAAGCTGTAAGGAGCTCGCACTCATCAATGGGTCTCTGCATTGCAGCAACACAGAATCACAGATGTCGTGCAAAAGGTTATTTATTTCATTATTTGTAACCTGCTGGACATGGACATACATGTCCTCTGCAGCTTCTTTGTATGCTCCGTATAATTTGGTTCATAAAGATATTTATGTGTATATCAGTATCGATATCTGGGATGCTTTTTTTTAAAAAATGCTTTACAGTGTGCATATGGGAATGTGTTTTTATTCAGTCACATCGCATTCACGCAGCATATGTGATGTGGCCCAGCTAACTCTTTGGGCCGTCATGGTGCATTTTCCTGGGCCAGGAGCTGCAGTCGGTTTCGTTTTGGCCCATGTAGCCCAACTTCTCACGAGAGCCTTATGAGCGGCAGCCTTATGAGCTTCGATTGCTAGATCAATCGCCTGAACTTTGGTAGGGGACGAGAGTAAGGGGATTTCAGGGGATAACTAACTGAATCTTGATTTTACTGGGGATTTCGCCTCCGCCAGATGCGTGGGAGGATTTCACATCCGCGCGTAAGCTCTAGGTAAAATTCGCCCCTCTTATTTTCGCGATTCCAAGTAGAATGGTTTCTCAATATTCTACCGTGCTTATGTTTGAATACTTTTTGTTCGGTTTGATGAAAAGTTTCACATTAATACCTAGGCAGTTCTCTGTATCAAGTAGGAATTGTACCATTCATGTCTGTTGATACTGAATTTCTGTCAGAAAGCTAGCTGCAATTTTTTTTCGTTGCATAGTGCATAGTTCACTAAAAGAGGCTTGAATTTTGGAGGGATGATGCTTCTAGGCTGATGTGTACTTGTTAAAGGATTATTGACAACAGTGGTAATTATTGGGTGCCAAGTGAGAACATATTCCTTTATGCATGACATTTCTTGATTGGGATGGTGCCTGAGCATGCAAATGTTCAGGCATTATATCTGTGGACAGAAACAAGGGAGCAAAAGTAAGATTTAGGCAATGCTCATACCAAGTTTTTCTTGCACAAGGAAGATAAGACAAACACAGGAATTCATTCAAAAGCCACACTAATGAATGGTACAGGAAATCAGACCCATGACAGTTGGGAAGGGAGACAAACAAGCAAGCATACTAAATATTGGTGCTGAAATGCAACTGAGCCGACAACTGATGCACGGAAGAGGAGGAAGAGCCCCCTTCAGCATCTTTATTCCATACTAGTAGTCGAAGTACTTCAGAGGTAGCAGCAGCAGCAGCAGCATGATCAAAGCTGCAGCTCAAAGTGGGAAAGGAATAGCAATGTTAAGCATCCTTGTTCCTCCAGGGCACACAATGAGTTGAAGCCATGGAAGTTTATTCAGTTTGCGTCATCCGTAGGCACCAGTCCTTGTGCATGATTAGTTCCCTGCTGCTGGAATGTGCATCAGACTGGGGTCATTGGGGTGTGCACTGATGTCATGCAGAATCACTCCAATCTTCTCCGTGTCACAGTCACCGTGAAGCTGGAGCTCCCTGAAGCTTAGGAGGTGATCGATCCCGACAAGAGAATCCATTATGGTGAAACGCCAGACCAACCTCTCGAGCCTAGGAGCTGCTCCCTCATCGAACCTGATGCTGACAATGTCTGAGTTCTCGATCAAAAGAAACTGGAGGTTTCTGAATTCCCTTCCGGAGATGGTGAGGTTGCCTGGGATGTATGACCTGTGTCGGAGCCTGAGATAGCGCAAGCCCACGAGCTTGCCCAGGACATGGATAGCACTCTCTGTCAGGGAGGTATCACGCAGAGTAACCTTGGTAAGTTTGTGGAGATGTTCTATCCACAGAGGCAATCCACTTCTGATGCCAGAGATTGTCAGGCTCTCGAGAAACCTTGGGAGTGTGGCATCCATCATGCTCATGTCAAAGCCCTTGCTTCCATCATCGGCAGAAGATGATCTGATTTGGACGGACAGAGAGCGTAGGCACTTGTGCAACGTGCCGATTACATGAAGCAAACAATCAGAACCATCCTTATCAGCATCATGGAAGACCACACCTAATTTCCTCAGCTTCAGTAGCTGGCTAACAGCAGTCAACTCCTTTCCACCATGTGAAACTTCAATATGGGATAGTATCTCCATGTTTCTCATCTTCCCAATTCGGTGGGGAATGTGGACGGCAGAGAATGATTCCTGCTGCCTGACGATGTCTTCACTTGGACAGACAGTATGGCCTGAGAGCAAATGCTTGAGCCTAGGGAGCACTAAAGATTTCCTGGGGAAGACACTGACATTCGTCTGCCTGATGTCTAGCGTTTCCAAGTGGATCAGCTTCTCCATTTCCTTCGGCAGTTCGGTGACATCTGTATCCCGCAGGCTCAAATACTTGAGCGAATATATGCCACAGATGTTCTTCAGGTGGCGCCTCTTCAAACCTTTGCAGCCATCCAAATCTAGCACTTTGAGCAGACACAGCAAAGAAGACGATGGCAGGGACTTGAGAAAGGTAAGAATATCATCGATAGGTTCAGACAGAGATATATGCAACTTTGTGCTGAAACGGATTGAAAGATGGCGAGCCAGTTCTCGTGGTGCCAAAACCGTGACAACAAAAGTAGTATTATATCCTCCGGATACCAGATCAGTAATGACATCATGAACCAAGTCAAGTACCGTGCAGGTCTTGACCTTGCCTGAAGCATCAATGTCGCTTGGACAGAGAAGCAGCCTGCCAACAAGGGAATCAAAACAGTTATCAGCTTGTTCTAGTGCATTCATTTCTTGTCCGTCAGTGATGAGGCCTTCAACAATCCATCGTCTTACTAAGCTGGTCCTCCTGATTTTGTAGCCAGGTGGGAAAATAGATAGATACAGCATGCAACTCCGATACTTATTAGGCATATCAAAGTAGCATAACTCTACCATCTTCTTAGGCCAGTAATCATGCAGTGATCCTCTATTGCCTAGTGCATCGGACACTTGGCTTGAAGAACCACTCTCATTATAATACAGAAACCGAAGGAGCATCTTCATAAAGTAGATTTGAGGTTCAAGATAGATCAACATGCATGGTAGAATTTTCCGTAGCCAACCTTCCCTTTCATGTTTAAGCAGAGATATAGCTCTACTGAGGAAGAAGTTGAGAACATGACCAGAGCTATCTGGATTGAAGGTTTTATACGGAGAGAAAGACTGGGCCATTTTATCATCATTATCTGTTGTGACTATAATGGCACTACCAGCAGGACAATCATCTGGGAAAGCAAGCTTTATATGACCCCAGATCAATTTGTCACGGACATCATGAAGAACAACGAGGAAGATTTTACCTCTCAAATAGCACCGAATCTTCTCCACCAGCTCCTCCTCGTTCCAGCCATCCATTTCACTCCTGAACTTGTTCAGAGGGAGAACAACCTGACATAGTATATCTTTTAATATCTGAACGTGAGATTGAGCTCCGTTGACAGTGATCCAGGCCTTGCAGTCAAATAAGATGGCGACGGAGGAGTCCTGGTAAACTCTTTCAGCAATGATCTTACCGGCTTCCACGCCGACTCCTACAATAGGTATGAGCCTGGGCCCTGCAGATTGATCCTCCATGAGCCATCTGATCAGCTCGTTTACAGTGCTCTTCTTCAGGTTGGCTGGTGGTTCAGCGAAAGCAAAAGAACGTCTCCAAGCAGTTTCATCTCCATGTTCACCATCGTCATCCTGTTCCCACAGTTGACTTAAGGTGTCAAAGCGGGGGCAAATATCATACGTTTTCCGCCGGTCGTTCACCTCACTCAGTCGGACCTTGATGTCTTGGATCTGCGAGGCCAGCCGGTGGCAGACGGAAAGGTTCCGGACAAGACGGGAGACTCGCTGGAAGTGGCTGAGGAGGCCCTTGGATGGCGGCCGGCCGGCTGCGACACACTGCGCATACTGCTCAACGCAGTCCTGGCAGTCGTGGGCGAGTTCCACCGCCTGCTTGATCCATGGCGCGCACTTGTTGTAGTGGTGGCGGTCGAGGGTGCTGGCCTGCTGTTTCAGGAGCAGCAGGAGGAAGGCGTCCATTATCTCCATCTCGTCCTTGATGAACTGCATGTCGCGGCGGACGCGGCCAAGCAGCCGTGCCTTGTCAGCGAGCACGGTGCTGATGCGGCCCAGCAGCGTGTCGAGGACGCCCTTGACTGAGCTGATCACGAGCTGATCTGCCATCGCCGGCGGCCACAAAGATCGATTTGCATTTGCTGGTTGGTTTCAGTGGGTGGTGATCACTCCAAGCAAGCTAAGGGAGTGAAGCTAAATAGCAGGAGTACTTGGCTAGCTAACGCTGCACCTGCACGTGGAGTGGCTCGCATTCGTTGTATGGCTGCATGGAACAGCTGACCCATCCTCCGCTGACCTTAATTGTGGATTAGTTTTAACATGGAACGCGTGGTTGACTTTCTCCAAATGTTATTACGCGTAATCGTGTCGTCCTAGGTAGCTTGATGCCCTTGTATCTTATCTTATCTTATCTTATATATCTTTACCTACTTAAAACATTGGTAGTGTTTCTGTCGTCCGTTAGATGTTTCTGTCATCCGTCCGTACGCGCCGAAAAAAGAGGTGAAGGCACTGTAGTGTCGAGAAAGAAAAGTAGACTTCTGCTACTTCTTTTCCTTAGCCCGATTGAAGTAAGAACGTAAACTGGACTTCAGAAAGAACGCGGGCCGGAAAGAGAAAGGAAAAAAGGGCTGGTTTGCGGAGAGATGAAATATGGACTTTTTCTGGAGAGCAGAAAGGTTGGGCTGGATTTGGCCCTGATCTTGGAAGAAGAATTAAATTACTTTTTCAATCTCTATCTCTTCTCTACTATTTAAAAAGAAAAAAGTTCACAAGAAAAATTCCTCCAAAATTCTTAAAATTCCTCAAAAAAAGGTTCGCGAAAAAAAAAGTTCCGCGAAACGTTAAAAAATGGTCTGATTTAAAAAATCTCTATCTCTACTATTTAAAAAGACAAAAAAGTTTTCATCGTCCGTCTGGAAAAAAGTTCGCAAGAAAAATTCCTCAAAAAAAAGGTTCGCGAAAAAAAAGTTCCGCGCAACATTTAAAAATGGTCCAATTTAAAAAAACCGGTTCGACATTTTTAGCTTTTCCAAAAATTTCTCAAACTCAATTCGGAAATTTAAAAGCAAATTCAATTTTCCTTTTTTGAATTACTTTTTTTATCAGTATTCCCATATTCAAAATTCATTCAAATTCTCATATATCAAAATCCACCTGAAGATGCAAAAGTTTATATAAACCGCGTGAGAAAAAAAGTCGTTTATAAAATAACCGCTCCGAAAAAACTGTTAGAAAAAACGCCGTTACAGAAAAAGATCAAAAAACCATCTGACTCAATGCGAGAAAAAAACCGTCGTTTATAAAAAAAACAATTCAAAAAAACCGTCCAACTCAACATGAGAAAAAACCACCTATTATAAAAAAATCCATTTCAAAAAAACCGTCCAACTCAATGTGAGAAAAAAAACACCATTTATAAAAAAAAGCCAAAAAAAGGCAACCGTAAAAAAATTTAAAAAGAATAAAAAATATCCGATTTGTACGGCAACGCAAAAAAAAGCCCATAAAAATTGCAAAATTAACATGGTTATGTATTATTGAGTGTGGCTCTGCTCATAGCTAAAGGTCTAAGCGAAAGATAGGAGTGAACTGAAATACATAGCGAGCTTCTATTTTATTTATAAGGTATAAACTATTTATCGCCTATATAACATGAGTTTTTTTTGTTATCCGTAGCAACGCACGGGCATTTTTGCTAGTAATACTTAAAAAATCCATAACTTTCCGATCGTCGCCAAGGCACTTTCGTTTGTCACTGTGCGCTTTCGTCCGTCGTGGTAGTGTCCCCTTCTGCTTTGTTCACAAAGTCATCATCCCCTCCGCCCTCTGCGCTTCCTTCGTCCGTCTCTCCCAAACCGACCGAATCGGATGCATAAGAGGACAAGGCAACCAAGATGGAAGCATGAACCCACGAACAAATCTAACCCAAATTCCCCCCCCCCCCCAAAACCCAATCATGTGAACAAATCAGGCCTAAAAAACAACTTTATGGTAAGACCAATTGAATCTGAGAAGAAAATAAAATTTATACTCAGCTGGGGTGGATGCCGCAGGGAGTGGCCGCGCTCGATCCGTGTCGCCGGTGCCCAATCTAGGCTTGATCACATCGCCGGCCAGGAGAGGAGAGCAGGCGCCCAGATCCGCGTCGCCGGTCGGGAGAGAAGGAGAGCAGGGGCACCGGTCAACGAGGAGGAAAGGAGGGCCCTCGACGAACTCTCACCGAGATTTGTGCTGGCGCCATCGAGCTCACTGTCCGACAAGAGTAGGGGGCACCGGCCAGGGGAGTAGAAGAGGACGGACCCCGACGAGCTCTCGCGCCACCACCATTGAGCTCCTCGTTCGAAGAGAGGAGAGACGGTGGTGGCAGAGGAAGATGGTGAGAGGAGAGACGAGCGCTGGCGCCGACCCCCAGGACGCGGCCGCCATGAGGCCCTTCGCCGACAGCTCGCGCTGCGCGTCTGCTGAGGGGCCGATCCAGACACCGCCGCCTAGGGAGGAAACTCGCTGGAGAGGGGGACAAGCGGCGGCGGGGTTGCTTCTTTGTCGCAGAGGTGAGCTCCTTGTGAGCTGAGGAGAAAAAGGACGGGGTTAGACTATTCGACAGAGGCAGAGGAGGGGAGAGGGAGAAAAAGATAGGAGAGGGGCTGACATGTGGGTCCGATAGGAGCTTAAGGGTATATGTGTACTTTTTTAAGAGATATTTAACTATTTGTCACTCTTAGATATGGTATTTAACGATTTGTCACTAGGCCCACATGTTATAGACACGTAAGGGTTCACATGTCATAGACTATAAGTGACAAATTGTTAAATGCCACATCTTAAAAGTGACAAATAGTTAAATGCCCCATTTTTAATGTTGTATATGGTGTAAACTATAAAAGTTTTAAATGGTTCGCTAATAGAAAATATTGTAGGGGTCGATATAGAAAAAACTTAGATCTGTAATGAAAAACTTACTAGAAGTACCTTCCGCCTTTCACCTTGGGTTGTGTGTTCTAAGTGAGTATTTTGCACTGTAAACGGCCTAATGACACCAACACCTCAATTGTCATCGTTGTCCCCGACATCACCCGTTGGATCCTCTAGACATCATCACCTTCGTTTAGGCGAAGCGATCAGATTTGGATTTGGGTGAAGGAGTTCATGTTAACTTTTTCATATTTGGGACTCCTCTTATTGGGGAAAGCTTTGGTGGGGAATGCGTATCGGCGTTTGGCAAAGCAGACGAGAGTGAAGAGTGAGCGGACAGAAGGGAAGAGGAAAGGAAGTAATCTCATAGTTTTTTTTAAATAAAATCACTATAGAGTGAGTGTCATACTGCATCGTGGCTACCGAAGATGGTCAGATCCAACCTAGACCAAAGACTGAGTCAAGTCAACTACTACTATACTGATCTTATAGCCTTCTTATACACAAAATAGCACATTCATCACTCATTAATCAAAGAATAAATACAAAATAATTTTCCTTTAATCCCATAGCAAAGTAATGTTTTATTTTTTAAAAAATAATGTTTTATCTAAACCCTTAATAATGGAAGATGTTATGTCGCAGTTTTAGTAGAACCATTTTCTTTCTACAAAATTATAGCTAAAGTTGAGTTGGTGGAAAAGAAATAGATTCTACATGAATAATATCTCTTCAAGATCATGAAAATTAAATTTTCCTTTGCAACACACAGGCCTATTTTCTAGAAATTACTAATTTATGCTGCCTCGTTCGTCAGAACTGCACTGAATCTATAATATCTGAGCTGCTGTGTTGATTTTTTTGACATATAGAAGGGAGAGAGGCTCTACATCATAACCATTGTATTATAATGATGTGTCAAGAGGATACAAGGTGTGTTGTTCAACCTGTTCAAATATTCTGAAGCACTGCATCTTGATCAACTGTTAAAATATTCTGAAGCTCTGAATCTTGATCGAACTGATCTTCCGCTGTGCTTCATGCTAAGGTGATTTCTATTTACTTCTTGTCTATCATAACATTGTTGACGTAGAATCGCACCGTCACACTTTGAACATGTTATGTGCAACCCGTGACGGTACCCAAAGACGCGTCGCCACAGGAGAGGGTAGATGCCGCTGAACGAATATCTGGGATGGACCCTGTCAGGGTGAATGCGCGCCGGTTTGTCCTAATCTCGGTAGGCCAGCTAGGCGTCCTCTAACGCTGTAAAGATGAGAGACAACGAACAATTGGAGGATTTCAGGAGAATAGACTTTGGGATAGGTACCAAGAAGAAGGGAAATGTAGAATATAGAGGATTAATAAATTGATTTTGCTGATTGATTGGTTGTTTCAATCGGCCTTAACCCTCTTATATTTATAGGAGATGTGAACTTGCTTCCCAGTGTTTTTTTGCATGTCCAATTAAGTGTAGAAACCAATTAGAACTCTAAAATCTCAGGTTTTAGTAAGGAAACCCGAGAACCAATAAATCAGACTCGAAATCAGACTCCGCTGATTTGATCGGTCACATGTCATCGGTTAGACCGGCCCCCTGCCGTTAGTCTGACTGTCCTGATGGCTACAGTCAGACCGGCCTTGCCTGGGAAGTCGATCTGGGTTCTTTTTAAATTTGGTTATGGTTTTCTATTCTTACTCTAGGAGCCAAATTTGAGTATTAACAAACAGATCAGCAAGTCTTGCAACTCTTCATGTTATCCCTGCAGTCTTTAATCTTGTTTTTGTTGAAGTGGAAATCTGGAGTTTAAGAAGCAAAGACATGCACATTCTGTAATCTAGTTTTTGTTGAAGTGGAAATCTGGAATTTAAGAAGCAAAGATGTAATCGAGAATGTTGCCTTTCTCATTTGCTGAATTTCATTGGTATTTACAGTCACCTGTTGCTGCTGCGCATGCACTGAAGCACTCCATTTTGATCATATGATCTTATTCTCTGTTCAGTTGTTGTCTGTCTACAGAAACTCTAGTGCTGAAACTGTGCATATTATCACCAAGCAAATTAAGAATCAAGAAGGCTACTACTTATTAGTGCATAACTACGTACTAGTTTTGTTTACTATCCTTTTGTTTGGCTCGTGTGGAAGCTTCAACTCCCTCTGTTTCCAAAAGATTCAAACCCTAGCATCCCAAGAAAATTTTAAAGGAAGAAGCAAAGGGCCATAATATCCTTAATTAATGTAAAATTTATATTGGTTGATGGGTAGATGAGGAGTATTAAAATAATAAAATTTCTCGTTTTGCGGATTAGTGATGGGTAAGAAGGTAGGAGTTGGTTTATTTTGGAACAAATTTTAAACTCTAGAAGTTGGTTTATTTTGGAACGGATGAAGTAGAGTTTAGTATAACTTGACAGAACAAATTGCCGCCTGTCATCTCCTCTGCTGAGTTCCATCAGTTGCAGAAACAGATATTGATAGTCACATGGTCACCATGTTTCAGGCTTCCAGCCGTTTGCCCACCGGCGACGCCGGCATACTTTCGTTGTTCCATCAGTTCCATTGTTCCATTCTATTTGGTTCGTGTGGAATCTGCCCAGGTTTAAAACGAAATATGAAATAATGTCTTATGATCCTATCTCCTTTGCCGAATTCCATCAGTTTCAGAAACAAAACTGAGTTTAAAACTCTGAACCCCCTTCATCAGGCTTGAGCGGCCCGGATTGAGTGGAAGGATCAGCTCCTCGACGCCAAGTGTCGGCGATTTGTGTTGGGCCTTCGTGGTGGGCTTCAGGCCCAATACGGCACATATCTAGGCCCAACTTCTCTTACACCGCTTCTCTGTCGGTCTCGGCGGTGGAGATTTTACTGGGGAATTCGGTCTCTGTTTTAAACGAGTTGACCAAGAAAGTCAGACAGATCATCCCATAGTTTTTTTTCTCTTTATGTAAAGTATAACTTTTATACAATCCTTTTCTCTGGCTATATTCAATTAAACTAGCTGGATGACCCATGTAATTACGCAGTTAGCATCTATACAAAATTATATATATTTTTATATATAACTTTATTTAAAATTTGTTAAATAGCTGTATCGTTGATTTAGAGTTTTAAAAGACCGAACCTTCCTGTTGACACCGAATCCGTACCGTCGAAAAGGATCCGGCGTGCGGATACACGAAGGCCTGGGAGATCTGCTTAGCTCCAGTGCAGGTCCTAAAATTGATGAAGCGCGGGCGTGCCAGTCAGTTTGATCCTGCCACTAACAAGATATGCAAAATAGCATAACGAAAGGTCTATCGGCCGATAGGCCGATAGGGCAAAAACGTATCGGCCAGTAGGCCGATAGCCAAAACAACCGGTCGGCCGATGATAACATGATGATATAGCATAATCTAAATATAAAATAAATATTGATTTGAGGATTAAAGCATACATCGGCCAGAGGCATAAATTCTCAATAAGCAAATAAACAATAAATACTCTGTTGTCATCGGCCAGATCCAATCTATATGTAAAACTCTTGGGCCGATGCAACGTCCAGATAACTCACCGGCTGAAACCTCGGTAAAACCCTTATTGGCAATCGACAGGCAGGCTAGAGATTACGGTTCTAATCACGACTTAGCGGTACTAAGTATGAAAAGAAACGCAAGATCTAGACAATCAAGCCCTCGACTGATTTTTGGGGTGGTGGATACCTTAGCCAATCTAATCTAGCGAGACGATTTAGTCGATACCGGCGTAAACCCTAAAACGAATCTTGGCCAATAAGGCTAAATCGAGACGCCAAACCAGATTGACTAAGATATATGATAGTAGGTGTTTACGTTGACGACATCAGAACGTCGAAGCCCTAGCCCCGACAGCGCAGGCAGCCATAACGAGACTTACCCCTCGCGAGAAGGGCATGAACTCGCCGAAGAAGACGAAAAGTATAGGTTGGCGATGCGCCGAAGTTGTATTGATCGTGAGATAAAAATTACATGAACCTCGGGCTTACATATTTATACCCATAGGCTAACAAAGATCCTAACAGAATACGACTCAAACTTTTCTAAAGATAAAAGAAAACAGATAAAGTCCTTATTGGACACTAAACACACTTTTCTAAAGATAAAAAGGAAACTAACAAATTCTTTCTAATTAATAGATACAAATCGCATCCTCATCAAAGTCGGTCTTCTCTGGATAAGATCTTCCCGAATCTAACAAAAATCCGACTGCTGTTGGTGATTGGTTTAAGAAAACCCCCATCGGTCGATATAAAACTCTAGGTCGATACCAACCTTGAGCCGATATGGATCCTGGGTCGATGAGGACTTCGGGGCTTACCAAATTCTGGTGTTAACACATGCCCCCCAGTTTTGAAGTATGAGAAGTCATGCTTCAAAATTATTCTTGCCTTGATCGCCCCAAAACTGATTCTTCTCTTCTTCTTGACATCGGCTCTCGTAAGCCGATACTTTCTGTATTAAATAAGCCAGGTTGTCAAACTCGTGGAAAAAGAATCTATCTTTGATAGGCGCTGACAACCCTTGGAACGCAAGATCTGCTAGTTGTTCATCACTTAGGCTCAAGCTATAACATCGGTTGCGGACATCACAAAATCTTTGAATATACTCCACAGCCGATTCCCCTTCTTGCTGCCTAACTAATATCAAATCTAAAAACTTTAACTCATTATTCCCAGCAAAGAAATACAGGTGAAACTGCTCCTCAAGATCGGCTCAACCTCGGATAGAATTTGTTGACAATGACGAAAACCATATGAAGGCCGATCCAGTCAAAGACAACGGAAACAATCTAACTTTCAGAGCTTCTTCAGCCGATGCCTCCCCACATTGAGCTAAGAATCGACTGATATGTTCTCTTGTAGATATATCATCTTACCCTGAAAATTGAAAAAAGTCTGGAATCTTATATCGGCTCGGAAGTGGAACTCTATCAAACCATTCAGGATATGGCAGCCGATACACAGAAATATGTCCCTTTGGTCTAATTCCAAACTGTTCCTCTATTACTTTTGCAATCATATCGGCCCAATCTTCTTTAGACTGATATCTTTGAGTTTCTTCTGGCCGATATTGTTGATGTGGCTCTCCTGGCTGATGCTGATCTATTTGCCCCCCAAGCCAATGTTGCTGTTGCCGATGATGCTGAGATTGTTCGTCGATTTGCCCCCCAGTCTGATTTCTTAAGGCAATTACTCTGGGAACTATCTTCTCGATCAAACCATGTAATGTACTCACCAAAACTCCAGATCGATCAAACATAGCGCGACGAACGATTTCATCAACTGCCTTTTGAAGCGTCTCATCATCCATCGGCTCTTCTTCTTCCTCTATCGGCTTGAGAGATTGTTCTTCCTTGGCCTTGACTTCCTTCTCAGACATCTTGTTGCAATTGTGGGTTCCACGAGCCGTGTAAAAATCTGTTGTCAAAAACACGGTCCCATCAGGCGTGCCAAAAATGTGTTGACACCGAATCCGTACCGCCGATGAGGATCCGGCGTGCGGATACACGAAGGCCTGGGAGATCTGCTTAGCTCCAGTGCAGGTCCTAAAATTGATGAAGCGCGGGCGTGCCAGTCAGTTTGATCCTGCCACTGACAAGATATGCAAAATAGTAGAACGGAAGGTAGGCCGATAGGGCAAAAACGTATCGGCCGGTAGGCCGATAGCCAAAACAACAGGTCGGCCGATGATAACATGATGATATAGCATAATCTAAATATAAAATAAACATTGATTTGAGGATTAAAGCATACATCGGCCAGAGGCATAAATTCTCAATAAGCAAATAAACAATAAATACTCTGTTGTCATCGGCCAGATCCAATCTATATGTAAAAGTCTTGGGCCGATGCAACGTCCAGATAACTCACCGGCTGAAACCCTGGTGAAACCCTTATTGGCAATCGACAGGCAGGCTAGAGATTACGGTTCTAATCACGACTTAGCGGCACTAAGTATGAAAAGAAACGCAAGATCTAGACAATCAAGCCCTCGACTGATTTTCGGGGTGGTGGATACCTTAGCCAATCTAATCTAGCGAGGCGATTTAGTCGATACCGGTGTAAACCCTAAAACGAATCTTGGCCAATAAGGCTAAATCGAGACGCCAAACCAGATTGACTAAGATATATGATAGTAGGTGTTTACGTTGACGACATCAGAACGTCGAAGCCCTAGCCCGACAACGCAGGCAGCCATAACGACTTACCCCTCGCGAGAAGGGCATGAACTCGCCGAAGAAGACGAAAAGTAAAGGTTGGCGATGCGCTGAAGTTGTATTGATCGTGAGATAAAAATTACATGAACCTCGGGCTTACATATTTATATCCATAGGCTAACATAGATCCTAACAGAATACGACTCAAACTTTCCTAAAGATAAAAGGAAACAGATAAAGTCCTTATTGGACACTAAACACACTTTCCTAAAGATAAAAAGGAAACTAACAAATTCTTTCTAATTAATAGATACAAGTCGCATCCTCCTCAAACTCGGTCTTCTCTGGATAAGATCTTCCCGAATCTAACAAGAATCCAACTGCTGTTGGTGATTGGTTTAAGAAAACCCCCATCGGCCGATATAAGACTCTAGGCCGATACCAACCTTGAGCCGATATGGATCCTGGGTCGATGAGGACTCCGGGGCTTACCAAATTCTGGTGTTAACACTTCCTCGTGTTCCTAATGATCTATTCTTTACATGCGCTGGCTGCTTGGTTGCTGACCAATCTCAGTTGGGACGGTGTTCCTCCAGAATTGGAGGTTTTGGTCGCCGACGAGTCTGCCGCACCAGTGGTACAATGGAATTCTATGTTCCACTCAAAATTTTTTTATAGTTTTTATAAAAGTCATGTCAATCGCTATCTCTTATCTCTTTATCACTTTTTTATTTGCTTTCTCGATTTATCACGGTTTCTATTTATCTTTCTTGGAACATTTAAAATTGGGCCTTATAGTTTTTAGAGTTTATTATCTCATTGGGCTTCGTTTCTATAATTTTTAAAAGTCTCATCAAATGCCGTCACTGTACTCCTCTATGGTCTGTCCGCTGTCTCCTCTCTTTATTGTCATTGAGATTTTAATAATCAAACATAATTATCGTTTAGGTTTATTTTTTACTCTTTAGAGGTCCTGCCAAACAGTCAACGGTTTCGTCACCATATTCCTCTGCGGCTGCCTGTTGTTTTCCCTTTGTATTGTCATTGAGATTTTAAAAATCGAACATGATTATCATTGGAATTTATTTTTTACTTTTTAGAAGTCCCGCCACTGCCATGACCGTGCTGCTTAACAGTCTACCCGTCGTCTCTACTCTTAATTATTATTGGGATTCGATTTGAGGTATTCATTATAGCTTTTAGATATCACATCAATCGTCACCACCTACTTCTAGATGGATTTTTTTTTTGAAAATTCGATATTTTTCACTCCGATATTTTTAGTTTATAAATTATATTCTTCCTTGAACTCTTATAATTATTTTTCTATTTTTGAAATTTCTTGTATTTTTTATTCTGAATTTTAATTAATCTCGTGATGTTCTAGATGGTCTCTTGTTTCACTAGTATTTATTTTTTATTACGAATTTTAGTTATTTATAAATTATATTCCTAGTTTAACTCTTATTTTTATTATTCTAATTTCAAAATTTATTTTATTTTTATTTTTAATTTTAACTAATCTCGTATTGTGTTCTATATGGACTATTCTTTCAATATTTCTTATTTTTTATTTTTAATTTTAGTTGTTTCAAAATTGTATTCCTACTTGAACTCTCTTTTTTTTATAATTTTGGAATTTATTTTATTTTTTATTGTGAATTTTAATTAATCTCATATTGAGTTTTTATATGAAATTTTATTTTAATATTTCTTATTTTTAATTCTGAATTTTAATTGTTTTAAAATTTTATTCCTATTTGGACTCTTTTTTTCTTTGATTAGAAATTTTTAGCCTCTACAGCGAACATGGCGGAACATGATATCTTCTCAAAGGTTATCTTAATAATATAATAAAGAATATGTTAATAATATAATAGATAAATAGATAGATAGGTGCACCAAAGTGCCGATTCGAAAGTCAGATAGACGTTCATCGCACCTAATCCATAGTAAAAAAAACTGGATCAGACCGACGGTTGAACTGAAAAAACCCAAAAACAGCAACCTTGGCGACTCGTTTCTGCTCAAAAACCGTCCCTGCAATCGAATCGGTAAAAAACCGATGAACCAAGTGGTTTTTTTAACTGATGGTAGTTTTTTAAATCAAACTGGTTTTTAATTTGTCCTATAACAGCATGGAATTATGAATTTATTACGTTACCACACTAAATTTATTTTTTAATGTTGTGGCCATACAATAATAGATATACTGGTTTATTTATGTATATTTTTACTAATTTGTGATGGTTCTATATTAAAAATAATACAAATCAAATATATATTAATAAATAAAAAACCGACGGTTCGACCGATGACCTGATGGTTCGACCAGTGAACTGGTGAACCGACGGCCATAGCGGGTCAACCCTCGGTCCCTTTTTTTTTTTACTATGACCTAATCGTGTAGTATCGTTGTCATTGATTAGTTGTGCGGGAACAGCTAGCGTGCAAAATATCGATCGGTTCTGGCGTGGATGAGAGGTTGCCTAGCTGGGACAGATTCGATTCACAGCTCCTTTGGAAAAGAAAAGGAAAATATTCGGCTCTATGACCTCCCGCTTACGCTTTCGATTTCCTAGCCAGCAGGTTAATTTGTCTTCTCGAGCGTCTTAGCATCTGCTTTGTTCGTTTTCCTGTTGGGAACACCGTGCGCACGGAAAACGGAACGGTCCATTAGCGCGTGATTAATTAAGTATTAGCTAAATTTTTTTTTTCAAAAATGAATTAATTTGATTTTTTAAAGCAACTTTCATATAAAAACTTTTTAAAAAAACACACCGTTTAGCAGTTTGAGAAACATGCGCGTGGAAAATGAGTGGGGTGAGTTGGGAACGGAGGTAGATTTTTATCTCTCGAGACGACATTTCATTATTTTGTGTATATCATCTTTCAAAATTATTAAAAAATATCTTTTTAATAAAAAAGATCAATATACAATATGTCATTTCGTAAACATGTAAACTTAAATTCAACATATATAAATAAAAAAATAACATATTTAATGAATGTTGTGTTTTATTTGTAGTTAAATTCGTTATTTTTGTTTTTACTTGTATCGATCAAATTTAACTTTCATATTTGCAGAATAACATATCTCATATTGATCTATCGTATTAAATTTGTTATTATTTAAACTAGCGTGGTTGCTTGTACAGATTGCACGACTAATACCATTATAAAATTCTCACATAATAGCATATATATAGTTTCACATTTTATTAGTACCCCGATTTTAATACACTAGCGCACATACCTTCATCTGTGATGGCTCAAACAATCATATATGTAATGGCTCAGTCAGTCGTTACAACTCTATGATCGCTGATATGGGAATTCATGTCTAACATCTGTAACTGCTCGAAACGACGAGCCGTTGCCGATAGAAAAAATCCGAACATAAAAAGCAAATAAAAAAAGCCAACACAGTGGCCGACGGCGCTGCTGCTACCCCGCCATGTCATCGCCGTCCACCAACGAACCCCTTGGCCACCGTCGTCACCGTGCACGGGACAGGGACGAAGGGAGAGGTAGCGAGGAAACGTGCAACTACATGGCTAACATCAGTATAAAATTATCTAATTTTTTTATCTATGATTTTCTTTGAATTTTGTTAAATAGTCATCTTGTTGTTTTGGGATTTTAAAAAATTAAACCTTATCATCATCGGGTTTCTAATTTTACAGTTTTTAAAAGTCACACCAACCATCACCCGTTATCCCTTTGCCTCTTCTTTACTTGCTTGCTCGCTCATCACGGTTTTTATTCATTCTTCTTGAGACTTTTAAGAATCGAACCTTATAGTTTTAATTGTCATAGTCAGGTTATTTTTTTTATAGTTTTATAGTTTTTAGAAGTCTCGAGAAATGCCGCCACCTGCTCCTTTACAGCCCGCCCTTTACCCCTTCTCTTTATTGTCATTAGGGTTTTAAACATCGAACTAGATCATCGTTGGGTTCATTTTTTAAAAGTTTCTAAAAGTCCCGTCAACCACCATCACTCTACTCCTTTACGGTCTACCCGCCACCCTCTTCTTTGTCATTATTGAGATTTTAAAAATCAAATCTAATTGTCATTGGGTTTTGTTTTATAGTTCTTAGATGTCCCATCAGCTGTCACCACCCTACTCTTTTACGGCCCATCCATTGTCCTTCCTCTTTATTATTATTGGGATTTTAAAAATCAAACCTGATCATTGTTGGGTTTTTCTTTTTATAGTTTTTAGAAGTCTCGCTAGCCGTCATTGCCATGCTCCTTTGCAGCCCCTCGACTTGTCCTCTTGATAATATAATAGAATTTATTTTATTTTTATTCCAAATGTTAATTAATGTTGTGTTGTGTTATGTTTTAGATGGTGTTTTCTTTTAGTATTCCTTATTTTTATTTTGAATCTCAGTAAGCTCTAAATTGTATGCCTATTTAAACTCTTTTTTTCCTAATTTTGGACTTTACTTTATTTTTTATTTTGAATTTTAATTAATCTCTTGTTGTGTCCTGGATAAATTGTTATTTCAATATTTCTTATTTCTATTTTGAATTTTAGTAATTTATAAATTGTATGTCTACATGAACTCTAATTTTTTTCTCTGATTAATATTATTCCAAATTTCAATAATTTATAAATTGTATTTCTACTTCAGCTCTCATTTTTATTGCTATAATTCCAAAATTTATTTTATTTTTTATTATGAATTTTAATTAATATTGTGTTGTGGTCTAAATGGTCGATTATTTCAATATTCCTTATATTTTATTCCGAATTTTAGTTATTTTTAAATTGTACTCCTACTTGATTTCTCATTATTATTTTCTAATTTAGGAATTTATTTTATTTTTCATTTAGAATTTTAATTAATCTTGTATTGTATTATGGATGGACTATTATTTCAATATTTTTATTTTTTATTTCGAATTTCAGTTATTTCTAATTTGTATTTCTAAATGAACTCTATTTTTTTTTCATTTTCTTCGATTGACGTGGAATCTCTAGCTTCCACGGCAAACATGGTACATCCTTTCAAGTCTGTCTTAATCATATAACTAGCAGGGAAGCCCATGCAATTGCACGACTAGCACCCAAAATTATCTAAATTTTTTACACATGATTTTGTTTAAAATTTGTTAATTAGTCATCTTGTTGTGGATTTTAAAAAATCAAAACTTATCATCATCTTGTTTTCAATTTTATAGTTTTTAAAAGTCATATCAGTCACCACCTCTTACTCCTTTTCCTCCCCTTTACTTTGTTTCCCACCCATCACGACTACTGTTTATTGTCCATGAGACTTTTGAAAATTGAACCTTATAGTTTTAAGAGTTTATTATCTCACCATGTTCTTTTTATAGCTTTTAGATGTCCCATCAATCACCGTCAACATACTTCTTTATGACCCACCCGTTCCTCTTCTTTTTTTTATTATCATTGGGATTTTAAAAATCGAACCTAATCGTTGTTGGGGTTCCCTTTTTATAGTTTTTAGAAATCTCACTAACCGTCTTTGCCCTACTTTGCCGTCTCTTGGCATGTACTCTGGCTACTCCTCTTCCCCGTCATTTGGAGATGCCCACGTATGCGTGGATGTTTCATTTTGTTATAGTCTAGTCTCACCACGATCAAATTGTTTAGATTTTTCTCTATTTATCCTAGTAATCTATGAATTTTCTAAGCCTTGAGAGCAAACACGTGGAAGCTCCTTTTTACATTCCTTTATTAAGATAATTCACTGATATATTTTATTTGTATACAGCTATATCAATCAATCTACACCATTAAAATCTAGGCCCACCATGATATAAAACATGAATATTTCACAATTTTATGATTAATGTTGTAATTTCTAGGCCTCGGAGTGAATGTTGTGGTTTCTTTGCAACCTATCTTAATAATTTTGTTAATATATTTATTTAATTTTTAAAATATGGCAAAATTTGGACCACTTACTACAAATTGTAACTAAAAAAATCATAGTGCTAAGTTGAATAGGCTGATGGATGATGGCTGAAACTGAGTTCATGGTAGTTAATCGAGGGCACAACGAATGAATTTACTATTACAAAGTTTGAAAAGTTGTTTTAAAAAAATATTTAGAAAATTTTGATGAAGAAAGCTATTTTTTTTGCAAAAATCATAAAGAAAAGCTACAAAACGATATCCCGTCTACACGGGACGAGCGTGGACGTGACTTCTTCCCTTGAGTCACAGGACAAGCGCAAGAGGTGCTCACATGCTAGCTGGGCTTGCAGGAACATAACGATTCGCTCTCATTAATCGTCCTGTGTAGACGGGATATCGTTTTGTAGCTTTTCTCAAAATCATACTGTTTAGGTGATTGAGGAGTGTGCCGACGATAATCCATCATCCATAAGCAGGAAAGCAGTTTGAGATGGATAATAAAGGACTACAACAAATCTGCTGCTTTTCTGATCCTATAGATCATTTCAATCCAATCCTCCCTAGAATATCGATCATCTCGTGAAACATCGGATATTCATATTGTTTCTTGTTCTGCATGTGTTTGTGCCGATTGATTGGTGCCTAGGATTGCTTCCAGGACTTTTCTTTTTAATTACTATCAATAACAAATAAACACATTTTATAGAGAGGGAGGTTATAGTTGTGCGAGAGATGAAAGACCTGCATACGGAATTTTAATGATCCTTTTGAATTTTATTTGGAATTCATATTGAAAATCTAATTTCAGAATTTATTTTAAATTTTAATTTATCTCATGTTGTGTTCTAGATGGTCTCTTCTTTCAATATTACTTTTTTTTATTTTTAACTTCAGTTATTTCTTAATTTTATTTTTACTTGAATGCTCTTTTTTTTCTAATTTTAAAATTTATTTTATTTTTTATTCTGGATTTTAATTATTCTCATGTTGTGTTTTAGATGGACCATTCTTTCGATATTTATTTTTTATTCTGAAGTTTTGTTTTTTTAAATTTTATTCCTACTTGAGCTCACAATTTTTTATTCTAAATATTTTTTCTTTTAAATTCTATTATTGTGTTCTATTTTTAATATTTTTTATTTTTTATTCCAAATTTCAGTTATCTATAAATTATATTTCCACTTTAACTCTTATTTTATTTTCTAATTTTAGAATTTATTTTATTTTTATTTTGAATTTTAGTTAATCTCGTATTGTGTTCTACCTAGATTGTTCTTTTGCTATTACTTCTTTTTCCCTGAATTTCAGTTATTTATAAATTGTATTACAACTTGAACTCGTTTTTATTTTTGCTTCAATTAATGTGGTAATTTATAGCCTTCATAGCAAACATGATGTCTACTTTTAAAACTGTCTTAATTATATAATAGATAGACAGACAGACAGACAGACAGACAGACAGATGTCATGTAAAAACAATGGGATATTTTCTCGAGGGATAAAAATAATTTCTCCAACTATATAGCATAGTTAGCTGCAAGCTAAAAAAATAGCACGTCATTTATAGCCAATATAATATCATACTCATATATATAATGGTTAGCTATGAATATATACTATACTATTAAAATTTGACCCACCACTCACACACAGAGCTTTTTATGCTTTTTATAGCTCGTGTTGCAGCTGGCTCTAAGTCTACAGCCTGCTTCTTTTCTCTTTCTTCTCAATCCCCTCCACCTAAGCGTGTATATATATATATGTGTGTATGTATGTATGTATGTATGTATGTATGTATGATGTGATAATTTTTGAAGCCCGCTTACTCACGTTACTGTACGTGCTCTAAAGCATCTGGTTGAGCGCATATAGCTAGCTTGCACGCTATCCTAGGACATGGTCTTTTCTTTCAACGATCGGTTGCCTCTAGCCAACAACCTCCGTGGACGAGGAGTCAATATAAATGCATATATGGATTTGAAGTTAGCATCCAATTAAACTAGTACACTATCGGTCGATCGATCATTTCGACATTTCCTTTACAACGACCACCACCAGATTAGTATATTTCCAATCATTAATTGCATATACTACTCATTGGAGAAGCAATTAATGGCTCACCTGACGAACGGTGTCGTGGACTCGCTGTTGGGCGTGCTGTCGAGTGCGGTGAAGCACAAGGCGAAGCTGCTGAGCGGCGTGGAGGGCGACATCCAGTTCATCAAGGACGAGATGGACAGCATGAACGGCTTCCTGATGCACCTCACCAAGAAGAAGACGCACGACGACCAGGTCCGCGCCTGGATGAAGCAGGTCCGCGACATCACCTACGTCGCCGACGACAACATCAAGCTCTACATGCGCTACCTCACCCCGCCGGAGGAGACCCTCTGGGCCAAGCTCCGCTACGTGCCCGTGTACCTGCGCACGCTTCGGACCCGCCACCGCGTCGCCAAGAACATCAGGGAGCTCAAGCTCCGTGTCCGCGAGGTCGGCAAGAGGCGCCTGCGCTACGACGTCAAGCTCCCAGACGGAGGAGACACCGTGTCCCCGCCGCCGCCGCCGCCGCTCTCCCAGGACGACGTCAAAACCCGGGAGGAGATCCGACGTGCCCTTGAACATCTGCCACCTTCTTCTTCTTCTTCTTCAGATCAACCTGCTTCCTTTGAGAAAGCGATCGGCATGCTCAATTGTGATTACGCCACAAAGGATATCCTAAAGGATTATCTCCTAAAGAAACCGGTGGCGGGGGATCATCTCGACAGCAAAAAGATGCTGCTTTGTACTGTTCATGCCTATAGCTACAGTACCAAGGAAGAAGTGGAGTCTCTGTTGCAGAAGCTGGAGTCTCATGTTCCCACCAGCCCCAGCGCGGACTGGGATCGGGAAGTGATGCTTTTCAGCTACAGCAAGCTGTGGACGCCCTACAAGAGCTGCCTGCAGTATCTGACCACCTTCAAGACAGGAAAAAACATCAGCAGGACGTGCTTGGTCCGGCAATGGGTCGCCGAAGGGCTGCTGGCGACGGCCGGCAGGGGTGAAGGAGATGGAATTAGAGAATGGAACCTGGAAGAGGCCGGTGAACGCTGCTTTGCTGAGCTCGTCTTTCTAGGCTTCCTTTCTCCTGCTCCTGCTCCTGCTCCTGCTGCTCCTGTTCCCGCAGCAGCAGTTCCGACCGGCCTAAAAGTCAAGTGCTGCTTCGTGAATGATCCAGTCAACAACTTCATCTACAGCATGTCCCAAAGCGAGAATTTTTTGTCTGACCTGCCAACGCACCTTCAACATCAGATTGAAATCCGAAAGCTGGTTGCTCAAAGTGAGCCTCAGCAGCAGCAGCAGAAACAACCGTGGCGGCTGTCGAGCATCTGCTGCCCAACGGCGGCAACAGGCCACGACGACGATGAAGGCAAGCAGCTTCCTCCCATGGATGAGTTGGTGAAGCTCCTCAGACGCCTACCTCAAGAGTATCGGCTCAACGTGATAGACCTAGGAGGCTGCAAGGCCTTGCGGATGTGCCACCTCCGGAGCATCTGCAAGTGTGTGCCCTCGCTCAAATATCTGAGCCTCCGGAACACCAACGTTTCCAAGCTGCCCAAGGAGATGACAGACCTCCTGAATCTGGAGACCCTCGACATTAGAGACACGGCCGACATGCAGGCCGCCGCTATGAGGCATATCTTCCTCCAGGAGATTAAGCATGTCCTTGCCGGCTGCATCAAAATTACTGCTAAAGACGACTCTGGAAAGACTAATTATGAGGAAGCCTGCACCGTGCTGATGCCTCGCAGAATCGGGAGCAAAACGGAGGTACTGAAACATGTCCACATCCAGGACGACAAAGCCAAAGCCAGCCTTGCAATTGTTGGGTCTCTGATGCGGCTAAGGAAGTTGGGCGTGGTCCTCAACGGCAGCCCAGACAACATGAAGTATTTGCTCCATGCAATCGACAAGCGGAGCGAATTCCTGCGCTCCCTGTCAGTCTGGATCATGGAGCCGCCGCCCAAGCACATGACCGCCGTCAACGACGGTGGGTTCGTGACTCTCGACCCCAGCGATGCATCATTATTCCATCCTCCCGAGAAGCTCGAGAGCCTAAACCTCAAGTGCTTCGCGGGAAACAGCACCAAAGGGAGAGGCCACATTCCTCAATGGATCGAAGGGCTCCATCTTCTCTCCAAGATTACTCTACGTCACAGCCAACTGACCAAAGAAGGTCTGAGAGAGCTCGGCAAGCTCAAGAGCTTGCGCTGCCTCAAGCTCCGCCGCGAATCATACATCGCAGTTCAGGTCACACTCAGCAACGGGGACTTCCCGGACCTGAGGCTTCTTGTGCTTGATCATGTCTCCAACGACACTAGTAAACTTGAGATCCAAACCGATGCAGCTCCCAACCTGGAGAAGATTGTCTGGTCGACGGCGGCGATCAGACCCGAACACAACATTATGGAGAGAGAACATCGTAAAACACTGAAGGAGCTCAATATCAATGGAAAGAATGTCTTACATGGCTGAAGGAACTCAGTATCAACGGTATCGGAGAAGAAGAATAATCTAATTGACCTACTGGTAAGAACAACGATAAGGCATATACCACAATAAATTTCACTGCTGCTGCATGCATGTACCTTTGTCGTCGTGACTTGTGCCACTTCATCCATCATAACTGTTGTGAAACTGGGAGGAACGTGTAATATATAACTTCTCTGTATTTCTAATTAAATAATTATGCGACACAACTTATATGCACGGTACGTTCGTACGCACGTACTCCTACTTACTACGTAATTAAGCAATATACATATTCCTCAAGCACGCATGTTATGTTGTGTATTGATCGTCCACAAAGTATTGTCTATTCATAGATTTATTGCAAGTGTTTCAATATATACTAACCATAATCTAACAGATAAATTCAAAATTATCAGGAAATAGTAAAAAAAATTCCGCAGAGGGTCAGCTATGTAAATTTAGCCATCTAGGTAAACAGTTTTCACATACAGCTACCATAAGTCATAACTTGACCGCTTGTGTAAATTGCTTTTGCAGGTGGTTGCTAATTAAGACAGCCGCCTAGCCTATACAAAAGTGTTTTCACATGCACTGTCACGCCCCAAACTAGCCCCGAGCGGAGACCAGTATAAGGCGGTCCAAATTAACCTGTATGCCTGTACCAGTCCCAGGAAATAGCGCTGGTACAACAGGAAGACAGAATATGTCACGCCCCAAACTGGCCTCGGGCGGAGACCAGGATAGAGCGATCCAGATTGACCTGTATGCCTGTACCAGTCCCAGGAAATAGCGCTGGTACAACAGGAAGACTGAATATCACAACAACAGCGGTCTCTTTATTTAAGAGTAGGATTACAACCAAGGTTGGAACTGCGGACAGAACCCGAGTTCGCAACAGCAATACAAAAAGGCGGAAGCGGAAAGCGGGACTAGCCCTAAGCCACAAGCAAGCCTTGGGGAAGGCCGAAACCCTACTACTGCTCGAAGTCTGCTTGCTCCTGGAATAACTCTTCGTCAGCAGGGTCCACCTCTTCGTCTTCGAGGACTGGGGGGGGTTTAATTATATAGAGCAAGGGTGAGTACAGGAGTACTCAGCAAGTCAGGGGAATTAAGTGTTTAATGCAAGCTTCAAGGGAAAGCCAGTTATTTTTCACAATTGATTTTAGTTTAAGACTTTAGGAACATCTAAGTGAGTGCTTCTCAACGACACGGATGAGAAGGTGCGTCTCATCCGGCCGGAGCAGTGATTTTGTATCGATTGATTCTTGTCGGCACGAGAGGCTCCCTGCCAATCGTTTACCGACCCGGCTGCACCAACAACCACAAGCCAACACACTGGTACGAGAGGCTCCCTGCCAATCGTCACCAACTCCGGCTGCTTCAACAGCCACAAGTCACGCACATCGGTACGAGAGGCTCCCTGCCAATCGTCACCGACTCCGGCTGCTTCAACAGCCACAAGTCAACACGTCGGTACGAGAGGCTCCCTGCCAATCGTTCACCGACACCGGCTGCTTCAACAGCCTCAAGTCACACACGCTGGTACGAGAGGCTCCCTGCCAATCGTCACCGACCCGGCTGCTTCAACAGCCTTAAACCAAGCACAGAACGGAAAACCTCACACCAGCAGCAGTTCACAAGGTGTTCATTAAAACTACGCTAAGGAATCACCTCACATCCGCCCATGACCGTGGGCACGGCTGTTCGAACAGTTGTTAACCTCTGCAGAGGGGGTACACTTTACCCACACGACGTTACTAACCCCGAATCACCCAGCCCGCGACCCTCGGTCACGTCTGGCGACCTTAGGGCTTTCACGACAAGGCATTTCGAAAGCCGACTCAGGGTCACCTTATGCCAACGGGAGGGGTCCCACGGACCAACACCAGGTTAGGTCCCAGACCATACTGTGCCAGGAAGCCCAGGGGTCCTCCCCGACACCACCCCGGCGAATCCACTTGTCCCTTGGCATCAAGATTTCCCTGGCCTAGCTAATTACTCAGCCAGGGGCGTCCCATATCACCCATGTGGTCGTACTTGACATATGCTTGGATGTAATTCCCAAGGAATCGGTCCTTATAGCGAGAGCGGGCAGACCGTACCTCCAGTACGTCTCCCGAACCGCGAGTTTTAGAAACTCACTTTAATTTTCAAGGCACCGACCCAAGTGTCGGGTTTTCCAAGCATTTTGTAAACTCAAGTTTTACCCAGGTGATCAATTTTAAGTTTGAGGGGAGTCTCGATATTCGTACGCGAGGTACGGATACCGAGGCATCACCTGAGGGGTGACAAGGGTGTTAGGGTATTCAATAATCAAGGAAGGTGAATGCAGCAAATGGGTAGGGCCTGGCGGTTATCTTGCAAACCGAGGCCAAGTGTCAAGTGTGTGACCTAATTAATGCATAGTTTGCGGAATCAAAATACTTAATTTAAATTATGGGTTCAATTGATCAAAGGTGACTTGCCTTGCTCGAGATCTTGAGCTTCTTCCTCGAAATCCGCGCACTGCGGGTCTTCGGGCTCCGCGACTACACGCGAAACGAGACGACTCAACAAAACAATAAAAAGAAGCCCTATTAAAGACCACTAAGCGTGCCATTAGGTAGATCTCGATTTTTGAGGAATTTTGGAAGTGGAACGGAGTCAATCGGACGAACGGTTGAAAAGATATGAATTTCCGAAGATTAAAGGATTTTCTGGATTAAAGAAAAGGAATTAATAATTAATTAATAATTCCCTGGAAAAAGAAAGGAAGGAGGGACTGAAAGTAGACTTTATTTTGGGCGGCTAAGGACAGCCCAAAATATTTGAATGGGCGCGGCCCCAAAACAATCGGGCCGGCGGCCCGAAGGGAATCGGCCTAGGCCGAGCGAGGAGGCTGTTGGGCCAAGGGGAGCCGATGGACCGGCCGATGGCCCAAAGAATTGGCCCACGGCCGATCGGTGCGCGGGGGTTGGCCGATGGGCCTAGCGGCCGATGGGCCGGAGGCCGATTGGCCGATGCGGGCTGGCGGCCGAAGCCGACGACGGAAGCCGACGGGTAGAAAGCGGCCAAGCCGACGGCGGGAGCCGACGGGTAGAAAGCGGCCGATGCAGGCCTGGCGGGAGCCGACGAGCGGCGGATTAAGCCGACGGGAAGGAGAAAATCGGCCGAACCGACGGCGGGAGCCGACGGGAAGAAGATGGATTAAGACGACGGCCGACGACGCAGAGCTCGGCCCGAGCGGCGGCGGTGGCGGCGGCGTGCTCCGGCGAGGGCGGCGAGTCGGAGGGGGCGGACGGCGTCGGTAGGCGCCGGTGGAGGGAGATGAGAGAGAGAGGACAAGTCCAAGGCTCGGATCGGAGCGGGACGCGACGGCGGCGGTTTGTGACGACAGCCGACGCCGACGGGGGGAGAAACGAAAAGGGGGGTAACGGCGCCGGTAGAGGGAGAAGGCGAGCGACGGCGGTCACGGTGGTGGCCGGAGAGGGGTTCTACGGTTGGCTAGCGGCCTAAACCGACGAAGGGAAAAAGAGAGGGGGAGCGGAGAGGAGGTTTACCGCGGCGGGGCGGCAAGCCGGGAGCGGGGATGACGGCGCGGGCGCGGCACGGCTCCGGGCCGGGGAAGGGGGCGGCGGAGATGGCGCCCGGAGCTCCTTCGGGCGCCCTCGGCTGCGGTGGCGGTGGCGGCAAGGGCGGCGGTGGCAGCGAGGCGGAGCGGAGAGCTCGGGGTGGCAATGGCGGCCGGGCGAGGGGAAAGAAAATTGCGGCCGATTGGCGGGGGGATTTGTAGGGGGTTTAGGTCGGTTTGGGGGGGGGGCGGGGGATAGGCGGTGCGGCCGAGAGGCGGTGGAGCGCGGCGAGGGGACCGGCGCAAGCGGCCAAGCGGCCGGGTGACGTCGGCGGCGGTCGGGCGCCGGGAAAAAGAAAAAGAGGGGGGGGGAGAAGGAGCCTTGCCCCCTTGCCGATTCGGGCAAGGGCGGCGCGCGGGAGAGAGAGAGCGCGGACCGGCTCGGGCGCGGACCGGGCCGAGCGGCCTGGCGCGGCCCAGCGGGGAGGGGCGAGGCCGAAGGGGTTGGGCCGGCAGCGGCCCGAGAAGGAGAGGAGAAGGAGGGAGCAGGCCGAGAGGGGCTGGGCCGGCAGCGGCCCGAGAAGGAGAGGAGAAGGAGGGAGCAGGCCGAGAGGGGCTGGGCCGGCAGCGGCCCAGGGAAGGAAGGGAAAAAGAAACAGGCCGGGAAGGGGAAAAACGGCCCGGGACAAGGGGGGTAAAACAGACTTTTTCTTAGGGTTTGGTTCTGGGAGGTTTAGGGCTCGGATTTGAAATCCGATTTCGCGGTTTTCTCCGGGATTGAAGTGAGAGGGGAGACACGAGACCTTGGCACACGACAAAACTCAACCGAAGAGCAAATTTTCGCAATTAGGGTTTTTAGCAGATTAGTTTTCCCACTAACGCCGCGACAAAACGGGCGTTACAGAATACCACAACAACAGCGGTCTCTTTATTAAGAGTAGGATTACAACCAAAGTTGGAACTGCGGACAGAACCCGAGTTCGCAACAGCATTACAAAAGGCGGAAGCGGAAAGCGGAGACTAGCCCTAAGCCACAAGCAAAGCCTTGGGGAAAGGCCGAAACCCTACTACTGCTCGAAGTCTGCTTGCTCCTGGAAGAACTCTTCATCAGCAGGGTCCACCTCTTCATCTTCGAGAACTGGGGGGGTTTAATTATATAGAGCAAGGGTGAGTACGAGAGTACTCAGCGAGTCAGGAGAATTAAGTGTTTAATGCAGGTTTCAAAGGAAGGCCAGTTGTTCTTTTTCACAATTGATTTTAGTTCAGGATTTTCAGAAACATCTAAGTGAGTGCTTCTCGATAGCACGGACGAGAAAGTGCGTCTCATCCGGCCGGAGCAGTGAGAATGTATCGATTGATTCTTGTCGGCACGAGAGGCTCCCAGCCAATCGTTCACTGACCCCGGCTGCTCCAACAGCCACAACTCACACATGCCGGTACGAGAGGCTCCCTGCCATTCGTCACCGACTCCGGCTGCTTCAACAGCCTCAACTCACACATGCCGGTATGAGAGGCTCCCTGCCATTCGTCACCGACTCCGGCTGCTTTAACAGCCTTAAACCAAGCACAGAAAGGGAAACCTCACACCAACAGCAGTTCACAAGGTGTTCATTAAAACTACGCTAAGGAATCACCTTACATCCGCCCATGACCGTGGGCACGGCTGTTCGAACAGTTATTAACCTCTGCAGAGGGGGTACACTTTACCCACACGACGTTACTAACCCCGAATCACCCAGCCCGCGACTCTCGGTCACGTCTAGCGACCTTGAGGCTTTCACGACAAGGCATTTCGAAAGCCGACTCAGGGTCATCTTATGCCAACGGGAGGGGTCCCACGGACCAACACCAGGTTAGGTCCCAGACCATACTATGCCAGAAAGCCCAGGGGTCCTCCCCGACACCACCCCGGCGAATCCACTTGTCCCTTGGCATCAAGATTTCCCTGGCCTAGCTAATTACTCAGCCAGGGGCGTCCCATATCACCCATGTGGTCGTACTTGACATATGCTTGGATGTAATTCCCAAGGAATCGGTTCTTAGAGCGAGAACGGGCAGACCGTACCTCCAGTACGTCTCCCGTACCGCGAGTTTTAGAAACTCACTTTATTTTCAAGGCACCGACCCAAGTGTCGGGTTTTTCCAAGCATTTTGTAAACTCAAGTTTTACCCAGGTGATCATTTTAAAGTTTGAGGGGAGTCTCGATATTCGTACGCGAGGTACGGATACCGAGGCATCACTTGAGGGGTGATGTCACGCCCCAAACTGGCCCCGGGCGGAGACCAGGATAGAGCGGTCCAGATTGACCTGTATGCCTGTACCAGTCCCAGGAAATAGCGCTGGTACAACAGGAAGACAGAATACCACAACAGCAGCGGTCTCTTTATTTAAGAGTAGGATTACAACCAGGGTTGGAACTGCGGACAGAACCCGAGTTCACAACAGCATTACAAAAAGGCGGAAGCGGAAAGCGGCGACTGGCCCTAAGCCACAAGCAAAGCCTTGGGGAAGGCCGAAACCCTACTACTGCTCGAAGACTGCTTGCTCCTGGAAGAACTCTTCATCGGCAGGGTCCACCTCTTCATCTTCGAGAACTGGGGGGGGGTTTAATTATATAGAGCAAGGGTGAGTACAGGAGTACTCAGCAAGTCAGGGGAATTAAGTGTTTAATGCAAGCTTCAAGGGAAAGCCAGTTATTTTTCACAATTGGTTTTAGTTTAAGACTTTAGAAACATCTAAGTGAGTGCTTCTCAACGACACGGATGAGAAGGTGCGTCTCATCCGGCCGGAGCAGTGAGATTGTATCAATTGATTCTCGTCGGCACGAGAGGCTCCCTGCCAATCGTTCACCGACCCCGGCTGCACCAACAGCCACAACTCACGCACCTCGGTACGAGAGGCTCCCTGTGTTAACGACCAAATTTGGTAAATCAAATATTAGATCTGAAGATAGAATCGAAGCGGATTTGGAGGAAGCTGGCGGTTACTAAAACAGAGCAAGAATCGGCTGGTGACCGGATCGGCTACGGTGTCTATCGATTGGTGACCGAATCGGCTATTGTGACCATCGGCTGAGACAGAGTCGGACAAGGATAGCCGATGTGGCCGATTCCGACGAGAGAATAACAGAGTCTTTGTCGGGTTCGGTTGGTGAGCTTCATGGGGATTCCCACATACGGATTGGGTCCGAAGAAGGGAATTGTATCTATTAATTAGGATATAATGTTAGTTTCCTAGTAGATACTGTCGGTTAGAGTCTGTATTAGGGAATTATCCTTAGTATGAGTTGTAATAGAAGTAAGAATCGTGTCCGACAAGGACAGGTTGTGTAATTCTGGGTATAAATTGAACCCAGGGCTGTGTAAAAAGACAACAGATCAATACAACAACTTCGGCGCATCGCCACCTTTACTCTTTCATCGTTTGTTTCGACGAGTTCTTGCTTTCGAGTTGGGCTGCATCGGTTTCGATCTCCAGCAAGAGGTAAAACTTGTTATGGCGGCTTGCGCTCTCGGGATTAGTGCTTCCATCTTCATGACACTCTAATCTTGTTGGTGTAAATCGTCGAGTTATCATATATATTGTATAATCTAGATTGATATCAGCATATAACTCAGATTGGCTAATAACTGTTCTGCAGAAAACTAGCCGATAGAGTTATATATTGATGCTGGTTTAGATTACACAATATATCTACCATCTCGAAAAGGTTTTCATCGACTTGATCATCTAGGCATTGTGTTTCTTTACATATTTGGTGCTGCATCAGTTAGGTTTGACCTACTAAATCATGTTCAGAACCACAGTCCCTAGCCTGTCTATGATTACTAATAGAGATAGCGTCGGGGTTTCAGCCGACCTTACCTGGTTTAATTGTCTTGTTATCTTGATATATTAAATCTGCCCTTTATATCGAGATATTAACTTAGTAAAATATATTGAGCTTGTTGTCAAATCTGGTTAAGATTATCTTAACACTAGTTTGACAGATTGTTTAGTATATTTTGTTCATGGTAATATCTCTGTATAAAGTGGTATCGGAGTACTAGCCGATACATGTTAGATTTGCTTAATCGGCTATGCTATGAGCTTGTGTAATCTATGCTTCATAATATATTTAGGCATAAGTGATTTATACTGTCTCGGCGCCCTGTCCGATCTATCCCAGTCACTTAGTTTAAATATGTTTTGAGACTTAGATTATATTTTGTTGATATCTACAGCCGATTGAGTAGATTTAGCTTTATCTTACTTTATCTGTTATAGCCGATTTAATGCATCTTGCATCGGCTCAATGCTCAATGATATGTCATCGGTAAACCAGCCGATCGGCTATCATTGGTGGATTTAATTGCACTTTCTTTGTTTCTTATTGGTTGCAGGATCAAACCAATTGGCACGCCTAGAACCCGAAAGAAGTCTTTGGACCTGCACTGGAGTTAAGCAGATCTCCCAGGCCAGTGTGTGTTTTTTGCATCAACACGCTTTTGGCATGCCCAGTGGGACACGAAGAATTTTCATCATGGTAGACTCCAAGAAAACTGACGTTGACCCAGAAAATATTATTCCAATGACAGTGGATAAGTTGACGTCGGAGCAAAAGGCAGAGCTGGAAGATATAATGAACAAGCTCCAAAACCAGTACTTGCATTCCTTTGTCCAGACCAGAGCAGGAACAGTGGTTCAGAGATACAAGGTGACTTTGCCCAACAATGAAGAGCCCGAGTCAAGTTCTGGGAAGGAGAAAGGGGTCAAGCAAGAGGAATCTCCTGAAGAGCCTGTGAATTTGCAAGATCGGATCGACTATGCTGTGCATCATGCTTTGATCAACCAGTCAGGAGTGCTGGTCAACACTTTAACAAATATTGTCAAGTCTGTGGTTGACGGTACTATCGCTGAACATCAAGCCAAAGGACCAATATTCTTGCCAGATGGGGTCTTCCCGCAATACAGACCGCTTATGACCAGCCAGCCAAAGCTTGCCAATGTAGCCCCAGGACAGCCGATGGCGTCAACATCGGCTACAGGTCAACAGGAGATCCCAACATCGGTACAGAAGCACGTGGAGTTCAATCCTCATGTACTGGTTCGACAACAACCTCAGCATGTAGGGCATAACATACCACAGATATCAGCTGAGCAAGTTGCAACTATGTTCAATTCCAATCAGCCAGTTGCTCAGCCGATCGTGCATACACCGGCAAGACAGCAAGTGCCAACCTTCCAGCAACAGGCTGCCAACACTCAATATGTTCCTAATCAACAAGATTTTAGTGCTCCGCGGATCCCTCAGTCCCATACAAGTGGTAATCTTAATTATCAATATCAACCTCATTCACCACAGGTGCAGTATCGGCAGAGAACGTCTCCTCAGCCATATCATCAACCGCAGTATTATCAGGATGAGCCGATACAGCCACAGCATCAAGATGGGACTCGGCAGAAACCTTGGGCCGATATGATAGCTGATGTAATGAGAGAGCAGTTTGGGTTAAAGCCAAGGGATGGTGACAACTTGTATCGGCATCCATATCCAGAGTATTTTGAGAGGGTGCCATTACCAAGCCGATACAAGGTCCCAGATTTTTCAAAGTTCTCAGGACAAGATAATGTATCAACTTATGAGCATGTCAGCCGATTTTTAGCTCAGTGTGGTGAAGCATCGGCTACGGACGCATTAAGAGTCAGGCTATTTCCTTTATCTCTGTCTGGATCGGCTTTCACATGGTTTTCATCTTTACCTTACAATTCTATTCACAGTTGGGCCGATCTAGAAAAACAGTTTCACAAATATTTCTACAGTGGGGTTCATGAGATGAAATTGTCTGATTTAACAAGCATTAGGCAGAAACGAGAAGAGTCTGTCCAAGATTATATCCAGAGATTCAGGGAAGTCAGAAACAGATGTTACAGCTTGACATTGACAGATTCTCAGTTAGCCGATTTAGCCTTCCAAGGTTTGTTAACCCCAATCAAAGAGAGATTTTCGGCTCAAGACTTTGATAGTTTAGCTCATTTGGCCCAAAAGATAGCAGCGCACGAACAAAGATTTCAAGAGGCCAGTAGAGCGTTCAAGAAGGTGAACTTCATTAACTCTTATGTTTCCGATTCTGAGGAAGAGGAGGTTCCCGAAGTAGCAGCAGCCGAGTGGGCAAGAAACAAGAAGGTGATTCCATGCCAATGGGTCAAGAGCTCTGGGAAAGAGGAAAAATATGATTTTGATGTCAATAAGGCTGATAAAATTTTTGATCTTTTGCTTCGGCAGAAACAAATTCAGCTGCCTGCTGGTCATGTGATTCCATCGGCTGAGGAATTAGGGAGGAGGAAATACTGCAAGTGGCATAACACAGGGTCTCATAGTACTAATGAATGCAAAGTTTTTCGGCAACAGATCCAGGTAGCCATTGAACAAGGCAGGATAAAATTTGATGACTCCAAGAAGCCGATGAAGATTGATGGTAATCCCTTTCCTATCAACATGATTCATGCAAGTGGTAGGACAGCCGACAGAAGGGATAATCGGTTCAATAAGTTTGATTCTACAAATATGATCGATAAATATCAAAAGAGATATGATCGGCAAGAGAGGCAATATTATGAGGATGATGATGGCTTTGATTCACATTGGAACTGCGAATTTTTCATATTTTGTTGGAACAAAGGCATGAGGTTACCATCGATAGAAGATTGCCCAGGATGTTCTAATGCCGATACAAGTTATAATGAGAATTTTAGCCGATTTCATCTTAAAGAAGATCGGCCGATGCAAAGGAAGTTGCCTGTTCATCAGAGGTTGGGCCCAATTCATCAAGATTATTTCCAGGAAGAGGATACTGAAGATACTTCAAGAGCTCAATGGTGTCCTTCTGGGATTTTTTCCAAAAGTCAGAAGAGAAGGGTTCAGAGGATGAGGAGCAGGGAACGATTTCAGGAAGTTGAACAAGAGATTGACCATCGGCTGAAGAGAGCGAAAACAAAACAGGAATGGCGTGTTAAGAACAAAATAATACCAGCCGATGAGAGTAAAATCGATGAGGCAAGAAGGATAGTTAAAGGAAAAGCCGTTGCTTCTTCATCGGTCAACATGGTATTTGTGCTACCCGCAGAATTTGGGGTTAATCAAGACAATGCAGACATCATGGAAGAATCTTGTGTCAGATGGGTATTGTCACCAGAACAGGCTGTTTTCGAGAAACCCGAAGGAACAGAGAATCGGCACCTTAAGCCATTGTATGTCAAAGGATTTGTTAATGGCAAGCCGATATCCAAAATGTTAGTTGATGGTGGGGCTGCAATGAATCTAATGCCGTATGCGACATTTAAGAAACTGGGAAGGAATTTAGAGGACCTCATCAAGACTAACATGGTTCTTAAAGATTTTGGTGGCAGTCCTTCAGAGGCCAAGGGAGTTCTTAATGTAGAATTGACAATCGGCAGCAAAACGGTTCCTACTACATTCTTTGTCATTGATGGGAAAGGTTCATATAGCTTACTGCTTGGAAGGGATTGGATTCATGCTAATTGTTGTATTCCTTCGACCATGCATCAAAGCTTAATCCAATGGCAAGGTGACAAGATAGAGGTTGTTCCAGCCGACAGGTCAGTACACGTTGCTAATGCCGATTTATCTGTTTGGGAGATGGATGGAATTGATTGCTTATCAGGAAAAATCTGGCAAGGAGATTATCTAAAAGTGTCTGATTGTGATATACAGCCGATCGGAGATGGAGAACCCCAATTGTTGCTTTGAGGGTGCTGTGGAGGGTCCCAATTTCTATACTGAAGATGCTGTAGATGATCTCGATGGCAAGTTAGGTCAGGGTTTTATGTCGGCTGACGAGTTAGAAGAAGTTGATATTGGGTCAGGAGATAGGTCTAGGCCGACATTCATCAGTAAAAATTTATTATCTGACTTCAAGATTAAGTTAATAGAGCTTTTAAAAGAATATAGCGATTGTTTTGCTTGGGAGTATTCTGAGATGCCAGGACTCAGCCGATCGATTGTTGAACATCGGCTTCCTATCAAGCCGGGATATCGGCCATATAAACAGCCACCTAGACGATGTAAAGCTGATATGTATGATGCGATTAAAGCTGAAATTACTCGTTTATATGATGCTGGTTTTATTCGTCCATGCCGATATGCTGAGTGGGTTTCTAATATAGTTCCGGTAATTAAGAAAAATGGCAAGCTTAGGGTTTGCATCGACTTCAGGGATTTAAACAAGGCTACTCCTAAGGATGAATACCCAATGCCGATTGCCGATCAATTGGTAGATGCTGCTTCGGGACATAAGATTATAAGTTTTATGGATGGCAATGCTGGATATAATCAGATTTTGATGGCGGAGGAAGACATTCACAAGACTGCTTTTAGGTGTCCTGGTGCAATCGGTTTGTATGAGTGGGTTGTCATGACTTTTGGGTTGAAAAGTGCTGGAGCTACATATCAAAGAGCCATGAATTATATCTTTCATGATCTGATCGGTTTATTGGTTGAAATCTATATTGATGATGTAGTGGTGAAATCTAAAGAGGTTGTTGATCATATAGCCGATCTAAGGAAAGTATTTGAGAGAACAAGGAAATATGGCTTAAAAATGAATCCCACTAAGTGTGCTTTTGGTGTATCGGCTGGACAATTTTTAGGTTTTCTTGTGCATGAGAGGGGTATTGAGGTACCGCAAAGGAGTATTAGCGCAATACAGAAAATCCAGCCTCCAGAAGACAAGAAACAGTTGCAATCTTTGATCGGCAAGATAAATTTTATCAGAAGATTTATTTCTAATTTGTCTGGGAGATTAGAGCCTTTCACACCTTTACTCAGACTTAAAGCCGATCAGGAGTTTACATGGGGGGCAGAGCAACAGAAGGCTTTGGATAATATTAAGAAATATTTAAGTTCTCCTCCAGTTTTGGTTTCTCCACAGAAAGGGGTGCCTTTCAAATTATACTTGTCAGCCGATGAGAAGTCAATCGGCTCGATCCTAATCCAGGAGTTCGAAGGTAAAGAGAGGGTAATCTTTTATTTAAGCAGAAGACTTTTGGATGCAGAGACCAGGTATTCTTCAGTGGAGAAGTTGTGCTTATGCTTATATTTTTCATGTACGAAGTTGAGGCATTATTTGTTATCCAATGAATGTACTATCGTTTGTAAGGCCGATGTGGTTAAATATATGCTATCGGCTCCAGTATTGAAAGGAAGGGTTGGAAAGTGGATTTATGCCTTAACAGAATTTGATCTCAAGTATGAGTCACCTAAAGCTATTAAGGGGCAAGCTATAGCCGATTTTATTGTAGAACATCGTGATGATTCGATCGGCTCAGTGGATATTGCGCCTTGGACATTATTTTTTGATGGATCGGTTTGTACTCATGGCTGCGGCATCGGTTTGGTTATTATATCACCAAGAGGGGCAAGTTTTGAATTTGCTTTTACCATCAAGCCATATGCTACAAATAATCAAGCTGAGTATGAGGCAGTTCTCAAAGGTTTGCAACTTTTGAAGGAGTTTGAAGCCGATGCTATTGAAGTCATGGGTGATTCATTGTTGGTAATTAGTCAACTGGCCGGAGAATATGAATGCAAGAACGATGTATTGATGGCTTATTATGAAAAGTGTCGGGCGTTAATAGATGAGTTTCGGCTAGTGACGTTGAGATATGTTCCTCGGGAGCAGAATTTAGAGGCTAATGCTTTGGCTCAGGGGGCATCGGGATACAAGCCGATGATGACAGATGTTGAGATGGGGATTGTTACAATTGCAGCCGATGATTGGAGGTATGATGTGTTTCATTACTTGAAGAATCCTTCTCAATCGGTTTCAAGGAAATTGAGGTATAAGGCTTTGAGATATGTCTTGTTAGATGATGAACTGTATTATCGGACGATTGATGGGGTGTTGCTGAAATGTCTAAGTGCTGATCAAGCCAAGGTTGTGATGGGAGAAGTACATGAAGGTATTTGTGGTACTCATCAATCGGCTCATAAAATGAAGTGGTTACTTCGGAGAGTTGGGTATTTTTGGCCGACAATGTTGGAGGATTGCTTCAGATATTACAAGGGATGTCGAGATTGTCAGCAATTTGGATCCATTCAGAGAGCACCAGCATCGGCTATGAATCCAATAATCAAGCCGTGGCCGTTCAGAGGCTGGGGAATTGATATGATCGGCCAGATCAATCCACCGTCGAGTAAAGGACATAAGTATATATTGGTAGCAACCGATTATTTTACAAAGTGGGTGGAAGCAGTTCCATTGAAGAAAGTTGATTCTGGGGATGCAATTCAGTTCGTTAAAGAGCATATTATATACCGATTTGGTCTTCCACAAACAATTACGACTGATCAAGGATCTATTTTTGTGTCAGATGAGTTTGTTCAATCTATGGAGAGCATGGGAATCAGATTGTTGAATTCTTCACCATATTATGCGCAAGCTAATGGACAGGCAGAAGCATCTAACAAAAGCTTGATTAAGTTGATTAAGAGAAAGATTGCCGATTTTCCAAAGCAGTGGCATAACCGATTGGCTGAGGCGTTATGGTCTTATCGGATGGCTTGTCATGGATCAATTCAAGTTCCTCCATATAAGTTAGTCTATGGGCATGAAGCAGTTTTGCCATGGGAGCATGTCATCGGCTCAAGGAGGATTGATTTACAAGATGAATTGACAGCCGATGACTATCATAATCTTATGGTCGATGAGTCAGAGGACTTGGTTCAATCTAGAATGTCTGCTTTACAAAAGATAACAAAAGATAAGGAGCGTGTTGCGCGACATTATAATAAAAAGGTGGTACCGAAATCTTTTGAGGAGGGAGAATTGGTTTGGAAATTGATTCTGCCGATTGGAACTCGTGATAATAAGTTCGGCAAGTGGTCACCAAATTGGGAAGGACCTTTTCGGATTTACAAATCTGTTTCTAAAGGAGCCTACATGTTACAAGGGCTTGATGGAGAGGTATTTGGAAGAGCTCTTAATGGAAAATATCTGAAAAAGTATTACCCAAGTGTTTGGATTAATTCATGATTCGGCTGTATATTGCCGATACATGGTAGCCGATGTGTTGACATCGCCTTTAGATGGCCGATATAAGTTATATCGCCCTTAGCACAATTCTTTTTAGTATAATCGGTTGTTTCATGGTTATTTGTTCTTAGCCGATTGTAATTTTGTGATGTTTCGTTCTCCATAACAAAATTAGGGGGCATATACATACAGAAAGATCAAAATTTCAAAATTTCGAAATTTCAAAAGCAATTTACAAGTATGGAGTTTATATTATCATCGGCTGATTCATGTTACAAGTTTTTGGATAGCCGATATGGCCCTTTGCCTAATTTGTTCTATTTCTTCTATGGCTTGGGCATCGGCTGCATCACTTCCTGGGATGACTTTCATGGATTTGTTCAGATCGGCTAAGTGTCTGATTGAGGACTTCAGCTTGGATTTTTGTTCTTCAATGGCTCTTGGTAAATCGGCAAGCTTCTGTTCCTCCAGTGATAACTCAGCATTGCAGGCTTCTAATTCAGCCAATAGTTCAATCTTCCTATTCTTTAGCCGATCTATATTGCTTTGGATAGAACTTGGCCCAGATATCATTTGATCAAGCTTGGCTTTTTCCTCGTTTATGGATTGCCGATTGGCATGGATGGTTGTCTCAAGATCCTTTCGCTCTCGCCTATCGGCTATCCTCTGCCTTGCTCTTTCTAGCTTGTGGCGATATTGTTCAAGGAAAACTGCTGGAGAGATGATTTCGGCTACATCATCTGGGATCTGGTCTTGAATGTCTTCAAATCTTGCTCTGATTGGTCCGCAGTTGACTACCAAAGCATCAAGGGACCCTTCAAGCCGATGAGCAATATCTTTGAGAGTAGCCTTTAAGTCATCGGCTATAGGAGCAGTAGCCTTGCTTGATGTTTCTTCTTCTTCATCCATGAATTGCCTTATGTCAAAAGAGAACATGTCGGCTAAGGCCTGAAAGAGACAAGATTGTTAGTTAATAGAATATTAATGGCCGATTTATATTTGTGATACAAATACTTACAGGAATAGGAGGAATCGGCTGATCTTCAATATGGTGACTGTCTCTGGCCGATGGAGTATGTTCGCTTGAATCATGATGAATAGGAGTTGCAGAGCGGATCGGCTGAAATACAAAACGAGTTAATACGTGAGGAAATAAGGGTTAAACAAATTCTGAAGGAAGTGTTACCAATGGAGGCGGTGCAGGTTTCTTTTTGGCAGCCAATTTCTTTTTCTGCATAAGAAGGGTTAACAATGAGATCGGCAAAAAGGGTTGTGGAAAGGCTAAGAATACAAAGTACATACCCGAGGTTGATATGTTTTGTGAATCGGCGTTGGTGGGGTTTGCTGAGGAATAGGGATGCTAATTGTTGGGGTTTCTTCTATGGTTTCACTCAGCTCGGCAGCTGCTTCATCGATGGCTTTTTCTATATCTTCTTCATCTGGCTCATAGCTTTTCTGCTTTTTGGTGATTTTCTTCTTTGTAGCCAGTAGAGCAGTAGCCGATGGCCTGGTTCTTTTCCTCTTGCCAACTTCAGAAGGAATCGGCTCACGTATTTGCCCTTGGAGTAGGGAAGATGTTTTGGGAGCATTGTAGCCGATGATTGAAGGGGCTAACCCACCGCCATTGGGGAGAATTCCGGCAGCATAATTGATGCTGGCTCCATTGTTGCTGACATGAGGAGGAGAAGACTCTGTGGTCTGCACACAAAAGAAGGGAAGGTTAAAGTATTTTCTAAAAACAATCGGCTATTGATAAGGGTATTGGAAAAGAAGTGTGTTTACCTGTGGAATCATGTCTGGAATGATGTCAGTCAGATACATGGAAGCCGATTGGTGAAAAAGATGTTTCTTCCATTCAACCCACCAATGATCAAAAGTGGAGCTCCTTAGCATAGCCAACTCAATGTTGTCCAAACTTCCAAGGGGAGGTCCTTCTATGCTCAATAGCCTATCCATCATCAGAGCCGATGAGATTTCTCCTCTGGTTTGGATTTTTTCTAAGAAGAACAAGCCGATTGGCATCTGCCCCATTCCCAGTTGTCTGGCAGCACTTATAGGGTGGTAGAATTCATAAGATATTTGGATGTTCCTGCCTTGATGGATGCCGACAGGGAGAATACAGGGGGTGATAGCTGTTGTGAAAACTTCTCTGGATTTCTCAAATTTTTCAGAGTTTATTTCATCAAATCTGAAATCGGCTGGCAATTCAAAATCTGCAAAGAATTCATATGCGAACCAATTTCTGGAATCTTTTGGAAATCCATCATAAAAATTGCCGAACCAGTCGACGAAGAGTTCAGCTGATAATTCTGATCCAGGATATGAAGATGCTGCCTCCCCAAATGACATACATCTTCTGGTTGTGACCTCGTCTCCGTCATCACCTTTGGTCGGCTCAACCAGAGGGAACTCGGCTTCAGGCAGTGCTGATCTCTTGGCAACTTTGATGGTGTGCAGATTGAGCCATAATTGCAATAGCCACCAAGGTCCACCTGTGCCGATTGTTGAGTTGGTGGCAAGCTTAGCCGATGCANAGTTTTCTTAAATCCTTATTTCTGAAAATGCCTTCTCTCACCCTCAGGAGTTCTTTGCAAAATGAGTTGTCAAATTTTTCTCTATTGCCCTCCAACTCTTTAGCTGATGAGGCTGGAGGACTAACTAAAAGCTTTATGTGAGGACTAGTCAAGCCTCAAGCTTCAAGCAGGAGAAGCAAGATGGTTAGATCCGAGTCAGCGTTTCTCGAGGATCAAGTCAAGCCTTCCCGGAACTCACCTAAACCTAATCCTTCCCTGAAGAGTAGTATCGTTAGCAGCTACAACGTGTGTTCTTTGCTTGTGTGTAGGTGTATGGTTTGCATCAGTGGTGGAGATGTGACCATACTAGGTTGTTTGCTTAATCAACTTGAACAATAAAAGTCTACTCATAACAGGTCAGTAGTTAAGCGGGTTAAGGTCTTATGTTCAGTGCAACCCCTCTCTTTCCCTCTCTTTCTTCTACCTACAACAGATGGCCAGCTTCAGTGACATTGTCAATGGATTAGGACCCCAATAGCTTCAAGTGTTAATTCAGAGCAACTCTATGAACATTCCACCTCTTGGGGATCCAACTCTAACCCAAGTAGTAGTAAATCAGACCCAGATAACGGCAATGATGATGTAATAGATGCAACAGCAGTATCAGTAGCAACAGATGCAAGCTCAGATGCAACACCAAAACCTGAATCAGAGTCAGAGCCAATGTTTTCCAATGCAAGTACCTATCCCTCCTGCCAACATCCTACCAAGTTCCTAGAAGACCCTTGCACCGAAGCCACCACCATGCTGAAGGAAACACATGCCATCTGCTATGATTGTGATGCAATGTCATTATGCAAGAAACTGTACATGGAAGGTGTATGCCAAGACACCGATCGAAGATGAGATACAGTGCCCAAGAGGAAAGAAAGGTTCAGGTTAGGTCGACAAATAGCAATTATGGTGCACCGCAATCCAATCCTAAGAAGAGAAAGGCACTAGTGTGGGATGTAGGTGATGTCTGTAACATAATCATCACTAGAACATAAATTTCTTCAAAAGATATGGAGAAGGTACCCAGGCATCTGAGAGGAAATACCTTTCGTGGTGCACATCAGCTAACCCGGCACCGCAAGTGGTATGGTCCGCCCACGCGCAAAGATGATGAATCAGAAGAAGGTGTCCTCTGATGATGATGACGACGATGACGAACCGATCCTTGAAGGTTTCATTGAAGATGAAATGGAGCTCGAAGCATGCACTAGACGTGGAGAAATAGGACACACTGCTAGCATAGCATCCACACCAGCCTCTATGGTGGAGATACCAATATGCCAGATGAATGCCCTATAAGGAAGGCCACATGTTTCTTATGCGAGGGAACAGATCACGTGCCTAACAATTGAACTGAATTTGGTACTAGCTAATACCAAGGAAGACCAAAGGAAATCTCTGCAACCCATCAGTCGACTCATGGTTGCCGCTAACAGCAGTGGTAATGCTTCTGATCTTCACCTAGCTCCAACCCCCTGTGGAAACCAACAGTGGTAGCAGAAGCATCCTGAACAAGGTCCATGAGCCCCCACTCGCTCTTGTTCCAGTTGAGAGCATGAAGACTTAGAAGAATGCACAGTGTAATCAATCCAGTCTGATTTGTTTCAATTGTCTTGAGCCAGGACATCGCATCAGTAAATGTCCGCTTCCCAGACCAACGAAAATAGTCTGCATCCTCAAGTTACCCGCACTGTCTGCAGCACCCCAACTCCTCAAGTTGCCTCAGTTGCAGTACAAAGTGGCCAGATCTAGCCAAAGTAGACCCAAAAGACAAGAGATACCAATCGTCACTTGAAAGTGAAGCTTCCACCATGACGAATTGTCATTAAGGGTACCAGCAAAGGCTCTATTGTTCCACCATCAACCGCTCCAAAGCTACAAAACCAACAGCAGCAGGCAGGCAAGCAATGCTAGGAGAATAATAATCTTCTCCAATTGCAAAGAGACAATATACATCTTCAACAGCTTCCATAGTTAATGTCTCGAGCACCAATTCCCAAGACTGTCGTCAACACCAACATTGCACCTCATGTTGCTTCAACCCAGATGCCTAACAATCAATCTCAGAAAAGTGGCACCAACAACTAGAAGGTTTTGCCTGCTGCTTCAGCTGTCAAGAAGAGGGACGTTCCCACTAGGAATGTTAGCACCCAAAGCATTGACCCCATTGGAACTACAACTGGGGAGCAATGAAGGAACAAGTCAACCAGGTCAGAATCGTAGGAGTAAATGCCATACCAGTCAAGATCCTTTCTAGTTGAGGCCTGCAACAATCTACAAGTGATGTTCAAGTACTTTTCCTTCTACATAGAAGTTTGATGACAATTATGTAAAAAAAAGAGAATATTGAATAAAGTTGAGTCAGACAGTTTTTCCCTCTCTTATGATTCATCTAGAGTATCCGAAAGCAGATTGACATGTGTATCCGTTAGCGTCACAAGGAACCGAGAGTTTCTTTTTCTGGCTCAGTGCAGTCTTGTTGTGCTCAAAAACCTAACTGCCAGCCAAGAAAAGAATGGTCAACTATCGAAGTGAGAATGGTTAGACCGCAGTAACACTCACATGATGAGATCTCTCCGAAGCACAGTGCAAATGGAACCTCAAGGAATGAAAAGAGTGATGAAACATTTGAAGGTAACATCATAGAAGGAATATTGATCCTTTAACCTTGAAAGTTTTGCAGAGAATAGTAAGTGGCAGTTGCACTCTAGTGGTGTGAACATGGATCAAAGAATCGTTTTCCTTAGTTTGTGGTAACCATTACAGTTTCCAGAAACCACCTCAAAGTTTCTTGGAAGATGACAAGCGAATTGTTCCGTCGCCTCGGTATAAAGCAAATGGATACAGATGTCATGCCAGAAAAATATAGCAGATGGAGTGTATGATAGAGGATTCTCATGAGTGAATCATCTCTACTCAAGGATTGAAAATGAACTTTTTTTTAGCAAAGGGCAGAAACCCATGATAGCATCAAAGTCAGTATCCGACAGTCATACAGATTCCGGTATTTGTGAGAAGCAACTACAGAGCCTATAACCTGTCAATCCAGAAGGACAATCAATGGGTAAGAGAAAAAGTGAAATGTTACATTGAGGGAATAACCTTTTGGGCATGACCTATTAAATGATCACTACTTATTTCGAAGATATAAACTAAGCAAACCGTGACGGTTGGCACCAAAGTCAGGCCAGAAGCAGTGTAGTCATGTTAGCGATTAGAGCTAATGGAAAAGTTAATCCAGAGTCAGCATGTTCATAAGATGAATGAATAGTTACTTTTATGCGAAACTTCCTGTCGTCAACTAAGGGTTAAGTTCCAAGCCTTTCATGGAATGAAAGTGCACCACCATTGCTTCATTTCAACTGACCGATTAAGCATTAAGTTTTCAAAGTCTCAGTTCGATGAAAATCAAAGAAGTTTGGGTATCCTCAAGAATAGAAGTTTAATCATTCATAGTCAGGCAAAAGCTCAACTGCCTTGGAAATGTAAGTCTTGAAAATGAACTGGTAAATCTCGTAACTGTTCCGCTTGGAGATTTACACAAGCCAAGACATATTGGGTAGGACCCAAAGAGATCAGTCGTAAGGTTTATCAGAGCTGCACCAATCTCATGTCAACAGATTGAAATCTCATGTACACCCAAGCAGCCATGTCAACAATTCAGCTTAGAGAAGCAGCAACTTAAAACCCCGCAGTACAAATGAAAGGACAAATCAAAAAGCTTCTTGGAATGCTCGTCGTTCGGGTCCAGAGCAGTTCGAAACAAATTTAGAGTCTGTCGATTTACTAAAGTTAGTTACAATGTTTCAGGGACAACTCCACCGATCCCTAGTCAGCAGGGTGAAATCTCACATTATCAAAGGTGCTAGTGTTAGCGGTCCAATCTATCGAAGTAAAATCTAAGAACACCTATAATTCAGATCAGTGTCAGATCGAGCAGAAGAAAACAACAAAACACCAAGCTTGATGTCAACCAGTTCAGTCATGCAAGTTTGGCCAATTAATCAGTCTGTTGGAAACAGAAAGAAACAGTAGAAGTGTGCAGACCAGTCCAAAACCACCCACACTCAGCTTTCTTTCTAGCCATCCCCGAATCTCAGAACAAGATTCCTATAAGGGGGTAAATTTCTCATGCCCCGATTTTCGTTGGGGATTAAAAATCGTTTAATAATGCATTTCTAGAAATTATATTAAAATTTAAAGTAATTTATCGAGTGAAATTAATGTGGAAATAAAAATTCCTTCAAAAATCATGGCTTGAAATATTATTGTAATATTCTTCATGCCCTAAAATACTCTCTGGAATTTCCCATGAATTTTTGAAGCTCAAGAAATAATTTTAATAATACAAATTTCATTTAACCAATTAATTGACTGATAAACAAATTAAAAATCCCTTCCCTATACTTGGGCCGTTTTTGGCCCAAGTCGGCCTTTCCCCTCTCTCCCCAAGCCAGCCTAGTCCACCTCCTCCCCTCTCCGTAGGTCTGGCCCGCTCGCCCGCTCATCCCTCCCTCGCAAAGTCCGTTTCACCTCCCTCCCTCTCTCTCTCCTCGCTGACAGGTGGGACCATGGGCCCCACCTGTCAACCCAATCTCCTACCTCCCGTCGGCCGTAAGTGCCATGGCCGCCGCTCCACGACCCCGCCGAATCCGCGAGCTCCGCTCCGCGCCTCGCTCCTAAACCACGTGAACACGGTCCACTCCACCTTCTCACCCCCTCCCCCACTCTCCTCGCTAAAAACGGTGTCAGTTTGACCCCCACGAGCTCCATGTCACCACCCTTGTCTCGTCGGCCTTTGCAACCCCGTCGGCCATGATCTCCAATAAGCGAGCCTATAAAAATCCCTCCTTGGGTTCTCCTTTCCCGTTTTCCCACTTTCCCAGTGCTCGCCCTACACCCTATCCACCTCCTCGCACCGAGCATGAGCATGGCCTCTCATCGCCGCCCTCTAGCCGAGCGCCACCGCCATTGTGTCCTGCCACTATCGCCGCTAGCTGCGCCACCGCAAGGACAACCCCGGGCACTGCTCCTTTTCCGCCCGCCACCACCGGAAACACCACTTCGCCACCCACCCCAAGCCACCTCCCTCTGTCACCGCTCCGGCCACCGCTCCGGCCACCGCTTGCCCCCGTCTCCGACCACTTCAAGCCACACCACCGCCTTCATCGTGTTCACAGCATCGAGGAGTACCCCGGCCACCGATTCCTTAAACCCGCTCCTTTCTCTTCCTCCGGCAACCTTTTGCCGCTGTTCCACGCTACCTCTCTCACCCTAACTCTCTCCTTCACCATCCCCAGGTCATTTCGGCCGCTATCCACCGCTTCGTCCTCGCGGGACGCCGTCGGACCGTCGACATCATCGCTGACCCGAGGCGCCGCAGCCAAATCCTCGCCATCGCTACCTTCCCGCAGCGGCTCTCCGCCATGTGCACTTGGTGAGCTCCCCCTCTCCCTTCCACCGCCTCCCGCGCTGCCACCATGCCAGTGGTCACCACCGGTGATCATCCGGCTGGCCGCCACCACCTCCCAGCCGATCGGCCAGTGGCCGTTGCCTCCTCCGCCCGTGGCCGTCTAATCCACCCTCAGGTAGATCCGAGCCATCCACACAGTCATGCCACATTGGCACGTCGGGTCACTGTGGCCGCCACGTGGTGCGCCCGTGCCCGTGCCTCCGTGGTCCCGGTCCACCATGGACCATCCTCCCTTCTCGCTGACATACGGGGCCGGCATATCAGTGGCTTGGCCCTCTCTCCCCGAGGGCTGACATCATAACCCTTTGATTTCCTTTAAAAATAAATAATAATTATGCAATAAATCGAGTTAATTTGTAGAAATTCATTTAAAGTGGCTCAAAACTTCTAAAATTCATAACTAATTCATATGAACTCCAAATTGAACCACTCAACTTGCCAAATTCATCTAAAATTGAGCTCTACATCTTTATTTACTTTTTATGTACTATTTATTTGGTTGTTATTAGGTTTTTACTTGTTTTGCAAGCTAGCATGTACATTCCATCGATTTGGTAGATCGCAGTCGCGAGGAAAAGAGCTCGGAAGATTAATTGAAGAAGCAAGGCAAGTCACACATTCCTCCTTGAGCATGTGGAACCTACTTTATAAAATATTTTACCGGTTGCAAATAAATTGCATGTTTTGCCAATTACATGGGATTACGAAATTACCTATCTGCTCGCTTGTGCCATTCTACTTGTTATCCATTCTTTGTCAAACTAGGGTAATAACTTGACTAGCCTATGTCCCTAATGTGACCTAGCTAGAATTATGATATGCTCAGCCAAGCTTCATTACTACTAGCTCACTAATGGGATAATCACACTATTTACATTTAGCATCTTGATGAGCTGCGAGCTCAAGACACCTAGCCATGTTTTATTGGTCATAATTACCCAACTAAAATATGGCTTAATGGTGGGCTATGGGTGCATGGTTTTCCTTGTCGCACCCATAGCAATTAAGGACCAGTTCGCGGGAAACACTGGAAGACTTACTGTGCTTACCACAAGCATGCATGTGCAACTGCTGGACTTGTAGTATAGCTCGACCTTTTCCTAAGCACCGAGGCAAGGGTGGGCGTGATGGAGTTCGGTTGGCCCTGGCTTAGGGGTTGATCGGCTGTCAAATTCATCGTGGCGCATCAGTTTAGGAGTGGGGGTGAAACCTCAGTGTGGTGTGGATGGTTAGGAGAGGGTTATGCGAAGGGTCTTGTCACAATCACTTGCATGGTGATGTGTCAGGCATACGGTGACATATGGTGGATTGTGTCTTGTGGATACAGTTGTGCACCTCTGGCCAGAGTAAAACTATTCGAACAGCAGTGCTTGTGGTTATGGGTGATCGACCCGCTTCACCGTGATTAGTCCCACACTATTAATTAACTTTATTTAATGAACTGGTGTAGTTTAGCTGGTTTGGTTAGGCCTGTTCAATGTGGTTTAGCGTTATTCAATGGAGATATAATCTTGCCTCATTTAATCGTCTGTTTTACTGTTTGCAACTATAAATGTTTATAACTGCCTTTATGCAAATAGCCACAAACTTTCCTTTGTCTCCCCTTACATGTCTGCATCATTGGTGTGACTTGCTGAGTATGGTGTTTGTACTTAGTCTTGCTATATTCCCCCTTTTCAGAAGTGTAGTGCTTCTGAGCTGAAGATGAAGTTAGAGGAGCAAGGCTTATACCCAGTTGAGTTTTTTGATTGTGGAGTGGAGCTTAAGTCGACTAGGATCATCCCCTTTTCATTGTTGCTACTTTCTTTTCGGTGTGAGAACTAAGTGTTTCTTCTGTAAGTATTTACACTTTATTTACGTTTGGATCTGTATATTAATTTGTTGTTTGTGTACTCTGGCTTATTCCTAGACAGGGATTTATACACAAAATAGTCTTGAAATTTGGCTAAATTTCTGGTCATGACAATCCACCCGGCAAGTGCCATACAAGCAGGACCACTTCTTTCTTATGCGAAGGAACCGATCATGTACCAAAGGATTGTCAGCTCAGTTTTTTGTTGACAAAGAAGATGCCCAACCAACCTGCCGCCTTCAATGGAGAGAAGCATGAAGGCAAACCAATCCCCAGCCAAGGCCAAAGTTTCCGTCCAACTCCAGTGCCAAGAATAATCAGGATGGGAAAAGCAAATCCCAAGTTTGGAAGGATATCAATTGTTACAATTGCCATGAACTCGGTCATTTTGCCAACAAGTTCCCCAAACCGAGAAACACAGTTGACAGCAAGCTGACCCGTGCAATGCACCACAATCAGAAGCTTTTTTCCCCACGAATTGTCATCCATGCAACCCCTGGCAGTCCTAATCAGCAGCAGCACCAACTCCAATGGATGCACCACCCCAAGGCTTCAATGCTTCGTTTCGACCCTAGCCACCTACTAACAACATTGAGGTCAGTAATAGTGTTGTACCCTTGGTTATTCCAGTTCAATCGTCGAGCAATCCAATACAGCATGAAGAACTCAAGGGTAAGAAAGTTATCATTTGCTACAACTGCAAGGAAGAAGGGCATTTCTCCAGAGATTGTTTGCAGCCAAAGCGTAATCCGCATCAACATTACTACCATTTTGTACGAAGAGGACAAGACAACTATATTACAGTCACCAGAGCAAATGCAATGCCTGTTAAGCCTAGTGCTTGTCAGAAGCAACCATAATACCATTGCATCGTTGTTCAAGTACTTTTATTTGATTATGGTTGTTCTCTATCAACCATGTAATAAAAAAGAAACATGAAATAACAAATCCATCAACCATGTAATAAGAAAGAAACATGAAATAACGAATGAGTTTGGCATGTTTATGAAGGATTCAGATTGAGGTTGCAAGTGTTATGTGATGTGTATATTTGATTAATGATTATGGAGACCTAGAGTCTCATTTCCAAGGGATCATATTCTAATGAGAATTTTATAACCTGGTTTTTGGTGGAAAAGAAAATTAATTTGCGTTAGATTAAAAAGCTAAAGAGGCATTAGTTGGGACTCAGAGTTTTAATGTGCCTTTTTTGGATCAAAGGAAACGACAGTCAGTATAGTTTTTGACAAACTACTTGAAGGTTACTCTGAAGGACAGCAGATAAAGGACCTCATTGCCACTATGAGCACTGGCAACCTACAATAAAGAGTCCATGGCAAACATAGGCAGAAAGGTGATTGATAAAAGAGATAGGAAAAGATGGTTACCACCGGGAAAAAAAAGAGGTAGTCAGAGAGGTGATTGATAAAGGATATCTAGGAACCAAACCACAACCATTCAAGGAAGACTATAACAACAATCGACCCAGCAACAGTCATCGTGCCGTTAAAGCAGAAGAATTTACAAGAAAGGAAGAAGACCATAGGGAGAAGTTCTATGAAGATCAGGATTAGAATCTTCAAGACATGACCCATAGGTCAAGACTGTTAACCCGAAAGGTGGTAAGCCAAAAGTTCGGTCCCATCTTCGGCTCTATATCAGAAGCTATACAAAGTAAAAGCACAATATGGAGAATATGGGTACCGGGTACCCACATGGCCTCCATATTCAACTAGAGATAGGGTGTGGCCCGGATCCATATATGATGTAATAGAGTACTACTCGGTCATAATATTGCCTTGTGTTCTATGGCATGACCTAGAGTCCCGACTGAGTGCTACCATGTAATAGATTAGGAAATTGATATTGTGTTTGGCTAGGTTTTCCTCTTTGTAACTTTGTTCCCAACCTATATAGGGTGGGTAGGGAGCCCTCTAGGGGCATGATCACAAAGATGATCACAGAGATAACCATAACTCGATCATCAGATCAATATACACTCGGCGGATACAATCCCAAATAAGAGTAGGGTATTACCTCTCATCAAGAAGGCCTGAACCTGTCTAAATCCTTATCTTCCGCATCCATCCACTTTTAGGTCTCGAGCGCTACCCCTTTTTATTATTACCGAATTGTAGTTTCAACAGTTGGCGCGCTAGGTAGGGGTTGTGTCAAGCTTACCATCGACAAATGCAATGGAACCAATCTTCGAAGCCACCGGATTCGTTTTCGCCCCAAGTCTCCGTCTCGGATTCAGTCTAGCTGGGGAGATCAATCTCGGCGTGTTCAACAATTTAATCTTCGACGTCATCGGGTTTTTTCCTTCCAACTTATCATTGTTTATTAGATTGATCTCTAAATATCATATTAATCTCTTGGTATTTTTTGTTGTTTGCATGTAATGCCGCGACACTACTATTGCCGACTTGTACCTTCATCCTCATAGCTAGCCTGCGCTGCCGCAACTGATGGGCGTCATCGACTTCACCGCTGGCTACCTTTGTCATCGCCGAGTGGTTTCTTCACCTCCACGATTGGTGTACTCCACCGCCGTTGTTGATGGCGACATCGTCTTCACCGTCGGTCGCCTCCATCGTCATCGACTAGTTTTTTCGCCTCCATGGTTTGTGTGTTCCGCTGCCGTTATTGATGGCGACATCGTCTTCACCGTCGGTTGCCTCCATCGTCGTCGACTGGTTTTTTTTGCCTCCACGGTTGGTGTGTTCCACCGCCGTTGTTGATGGCGACATCGTCTTCACCATCGGTCACCTTCGTCATCGCCAACTGGTTTTTTTGCCACCATGGTTGGTGTACTCCATCGTCGTTGTTGATGGCGACATCGTCTTCATCGTTGGTCATCTCCGTTGTCGCCGATTTTTTTGCCTCCACGATTGGTGTGCTCCGTCGCCATTGCTGATGGCGACATCGACTTCACCGTTGGCTGCCTTCATCATTGCCGAGTGGTTTCTTCGCCTCTATGGTTGTTGGATTCCATCACCGACTGGTGTTTTCGCTTCCATGACCATGCGTCTTTGGCACATTGTTGGGCAACTTCACCTGCACCATCAGCCGCCTCAGTTGCTTTCTCGGTTGGTGTCTTCGTTGCTATTGATGGATGACCTTGTTCCCTACATCGGCCATCTCCGCCATCACCGGTGAAAATACCAACAAGCTAAGTCATTATTCATTTTCTTTCTTATATGATATTTTTTCCTCTGCCTCACTGTCACACCCTGAGGTTCTCCCAAATTGTAAAAATTAAATTTAATAATTTATCTGAGAAATTGTTGAATTAAATCTGGAGAAAAACCCAATTAAATAATGCATTAAAGAAGTGGAAATGGCAAGGTGGAATTTTTCCTGAGTTCCCCATGTCAAAATACATTAACAGGATTTTTAGTGGAATTTTTAGAGCTCTCAAAATAATTTTAACCAATTAAAAACCCTCAAGCGCAATAAATAAATCCCTGGGAAATTCTTTTTCCTTTTCTTTTTCTTTTTCCTCTTCTCGGGCCGTCGGCCCGTTTTCTCTCCCTCGGCCCAAGCCGAGCGCCGCCCCGCGCGCCGCTCTCCCTCCCCTCTCCCTCGGCCCAGCCGGCCCAAGCCGCCGCCGCTTCCCTCCTCGGCCCAAGGCCGCGCCGCTTCCCCGCGCGCCGCCGTTTCCCCTCCTGGTCCGGCCCAAGGCCGCCCGGAAGTCCGCCGCGCCTCCCCGCGCCGCTCGCCCGCTGACGCGTGGGCCCGCCGCGGCCGAGTCCGCCTCCGACACGGCCGGCCGCCGCGCCCGTGCCGCCGCAAATCCCGGTGGGATCCCCGCCGCGCCACCCCTATTTATTTCCCTCCCCCGAGGCCGCTGTCCCTCGTTTTTCCCCGCGCCGCCGCCGCCCTAACCCTAACCCTAAAAGCCGCGCCGCCGCCGTCTTCCGCCGCCGTCCCCGCCGTCGGTAAACACCGTTGCCGCCGCCCCTTTTTCTCCCCCCTCCGTCGCTGCCGTGCGCGCCTCCCGCGCCGCCGTCGCTCGTGCGCTCCCGCACCGCCCCGCGCGCCGCCGCGCCGCCGCTTCCCGCGCGCCGCCGCGTCGCCGCCCCCGCGCCTCAGCCGTCGGATCGGCCACTCGGGCCGATCCCGGCCATCCGCTCCCGCCCCGCGTGGCCGCCACGTGGGCGCCGCGTGGCTACCGCGTCGGCGCCACGTGTGCGCCACGTGGTGCGCAGCCACCGCCGCGGCTGACGTCAGCGATGACGTCATCCCTAAGGGTTTATTGCGCAATAATTAATTAAGGATTTTTCTGTTTTAGTAAAAACACAGATAACTTCAAAAAATTCATAACTAATTCATCCGGACTCCGTTTTAGTCCGTTCAAGTCTCAGAAAATTCATAAAAATNTGTGCGCCACGTGGAGCGCAGCCGCCGCCGCCGCGGCTGACGTCAGCCCTAGCCGCTGACGTCAGCCCTAGCCTCAGGAGTCTTTGCAAAACAGTTTATCAAATTTCTCTCCTTTCCTCTCCAACTCTCTAGCTGTTAAGCTTGGAGCACAAACTAAAAGCTTCGCAAAAGACAAGCCAAGAGTCGAGCTTCAAGCCAGAAGGGCAAGTTGAGCAGTCCNCGACCCAGCGCAAGAGCAAGGCAAGTCATACTTATTCATTTGATCATGTTGTACCTAAATTGCGAAACAGTCTTATTTTTCTCTAAATACTGCATTGTTTTATAATGTCATCTAGGGTTTAATTTACCTGTTGTACTCAGCCTTATATTGCGATTACCTTATTCCTTTGATAGCTTGGGAAATAATTTGAATAGTTGCTATAATAGAACTTGCTTAGCCCTGCTTAGAAACATTAGCTCACAATTGGGTTGTTTAAAGCTTCATTAATACTTAATGATGGTTATTTCATGTTGGCTCGCGATGGTTAATCGTGGGTGATTTAATTAAATATTTCAACTAAAATATTGATTAATGGTGGGTTCTGAGCACATGGTTTTGATGGTCGTGCTCATGACAATTAAGGACCGGTTCGCGGGAAACCCTGGAAGAATTACCGTACTTTCCACAAGCCAGCGTGGGTAATGGCTGGATTTGGAGTATAGCTTTTTCCTAGCCGACGTTCCCCGGAAAGGGTGGGCGTGATGGAGTTGAGTCGGCCGGGGATATACCGGTTGCTTGGCTGCCGGATTCACCAAGGCACGAGAGGGGGCTGCCCGTTGCCGGGAAGCGGAGCGGGGGCGAAACCTGAGGTGTGGTGCGATTGGTTAGGAAGGGTTATGCGAAGGGTCCTGTCACAGCTCCTTTTCCAGTGTACCGTGGTGGTATGTTGGCGCACAGCAATGTGTTGTAGGACTGTGTCTTGTGGGTACAGTTGTACACCTCTGATCAGAGTAAAACTATTCGAATAGCCGTGCCCGCGGTTATGGGCGATCAACCAGATTCACCGTGATTAGTTGAACTCTTAAATAATTTGACTTAATGGAAATGGTTTAGTTCAGGTGGATGGTTGGGCCTGTCGCAACGTGGTGTAGCGTTGGACAGT
>BDMV01000011.1:33933243-33947448 GCA_008326285.1 Oryza officinalis | reverse complement strand
TAAAAAGGGAAGAAGTAAAGTAAACGAGCTCAGAAAGCACACACTAGTCATAAAGCTTTTCTCAACTCGGAAAGCACCTAAAACAACGGGTGTGGACAAGTCACAGAGCTGCGCCGAGCTTGACTGTACGCACACCACCTCAGAGATCCAGACTACCAGACAACACCCACAACAACACACTCACACACTACCTTGCCGCGACTCCGAAAGAGTTGGCGGCGGTACAAAAGGTCTAGCACACGAACTCCACCTGCAGCAGACGAACTCTACTGCTCTCCTGCCTGGCTGGCTCCAGTGGTCGGCTCGTCTGAAGAGGACACGTCGATCGGCGCACGCGAAGGGACCGGCGGAACCTGTCGAGGGCCGGCAGCAGGGCGGCCTGCTGGCGGGGTAGGAGCTGGGTGGTCGAAACGGAACACGGTGGAGGAGCCCACAACGCGCTTCCGCGCGGTGCGGATCAGTCGGAGCCCACGGCGGCTGACGACTGGGGTGTGACCTGGGGTGTAGGAGGGGCTGGCACGGTGGGGGTAGGGGGAGTAGACTGGCGAGTACGGCACACGCGGGCTGGGGGAGCGTGGGCCGCTGGGGGTGCGAGCAGAGCCATGTGAACTGTAGAAAGACAGGTGGCTGGAGTGGCAAAGGCGGCCAGAGTCCCAGGAGGTAGTGTCCACGGAGGTGACACCCTCCTCAGCACGGCGGGCCTCCAGTGCGGCGTAGCGGCGAGCCAAGGAGCGGTATGCCTCAAGGAGAAGGTCGTGCTGAGTGGCCTGAGCGCCAGAAAGCTCCACCATGCGCGTCAGCGCGGGGTGCGACTCGTGATAAGGGCAAGGGTAGCGGCTGTCGGCACGGCCAGGAGGGAGCTGCGGGATCAGCTGGAAGGCCGAACCTACAAGGCGACGACGGTAGTCGTAGGCCAAGCGACGCAAAGCGGTCCAAGAGAGGTCCTGGTACGCGAGCTGGAGCGTGGGGCGAGCCAAGTTGAAGTGGTGAGGGCGAAGGCCAGCGCTGTGTGTACCTCCGCGGGGGTAAAGGTACACGGACAGCTCACAGCGGGGAGGGAAGCGGTCCACAGAGTACCCAGCGTACTCGGGACAAGAGAAGCCAAGGAAGCCAGCGAGGTCTCTCAGCTGGTCGACGTGGTGACCCTCACCAACGCCGTGGGAACTGTGGGTGGCGTTAACTGCCATCTACAAATTTTGAAAAAGAGAAAAGAAGTCAGTAACCAATTTTGTTAACAGAGTAAGAGAAGAAGAAAGGAACCGAGCTTTTCGCAAATAGCTTTTTAGAACTTAGCATCCTTACAGTCACCTAACGTCGGGTTTCGTCCTAAGGCCAAAGCTGTGCTCTGATATCATCTTCTGTCACGCCCCAAACTAGCCCTGAGCGGAGACCAGTATAAGGCGGTCCAAATTAACCTGTATGCCTGTACCAGCCCCAGGAAATAGCGCTGGTACAACAGGAAGACAGAATACCACAACAACAGCGGTCTCTTTATTAAGAATAGGATTACAACCAAGGTTGGAACTGCGGACAGAACCCGAGTTCGCAACAGCATTACAAAAGGCGGAAGCGGAAAGCGGAGACTAGCCCTAAGCCACAAGCAAAGCCTTGGGGAAAGGCCGAAACCCTACTACTGCTCGAAGTCTGCTTGCTCCTGGAAGAACTCTTCATCAGCAGGGTCCACCTCTTCATCTTCGAGAACTGGGGGGGTTTAATTATATAGAGCAAGGGTGAGTACGAGAGTACTCAGCAAGTCAGGGGAATTAAGTGTTTAATGCAGGTTTCAAAGGAATGCCAGTTGTTCTTTTTCACAATTGATTTTAGTTCAGGATTTTCAGAAACATCTAAGTGAGTGGTTCTCGACGGCACGGACGAGAAAGTGCGTCTCATCCGGCCGGAGCAGTGAGAATGTATCAATTGATTCTTGTCGGCACGAGAGGCTCCCAGCCAATCGTTCACCGACCCCGGCTGCTCCAACAGCCTCAACTCACACATGCCGGTACGAGAGGCTCCCTGCCATTCGTCACCGACTCCGGCTCCTTCAACAGCCTTAAACCAAGCACAGAAAGGGAAACCTCACACCAACAGCAGTTCACAAGGTGTTCATTAAAACTACGCTAAGGAATCACCTTACATCCGCCCATGACCGTGGGCACGCCTGTTCAAACAGTTATTAACCTCTGCAGAGGGGGTACACTTTACCCACACGACGTTACTAACCCCGAATCACCCAGCCCGTGACTCTCGGTCACGTCTGGCGACCTTGAGGCTTTCACGACAAGGCATTTCGAAAGCCGACTCAGGGTCATCTTATGCCAACGGGAGGGGTCCCTCGGACCAACACCAGGTTAGGTCCTAGACCATACTATGTCAGGAAGCCCAGGGGTCCTCCCCGACACCACCCCGGCGAATCCACTTGTCCCTTGGCATCAAGATTTCCCTGGCCTAGCTAATTACTCAGCCAGGGGCGTCCCATATCACCCATGTGGTCGTACTTGACATATGCTTGGATGTAATTCCCAAGGAATCGGTCCTTAGAGTGAGAACGGGCAGACCGTACCTCCAGTACGTCTCCCGTACCGTGAGTTTTAGAAACTCACTTTATTTTCAAGGCACCGACCCAAGTGTCGGGTTTTCCAAGCATTTTGTAAACTCAAGTTTTACCCAGGTGATCATTTTAAAGTTTGAGGGGAGTCTCGATATTTGTACACGAGGTACGGATACCGAGGCATCACCTGAGGGGTGACAAGGGTGTTAAGGTATTCAAATAATCAAGGGAGGTGAATGCAGCAATTGGGTAGGGCCTGCCGGTTGTAGTGCAAACCGAGGCCACGTGCCAAGTGTAACCTAAGCATGCATAGTTTGCGGAAATCAAAATACTTAATTTAAATTTATAGGGTCAATTGATCAAAGATGACTTGCCTTGCTCGAGATCTTGAGCTTCTTCCTCGAAATCCGCGCACTGCGGGTCTTCGGGCTCCGAGACTACACGCGAAACGAGACGACTCAACAAAGCGGTAAAAGAAGCCCTATTAAAGACCACTAATCGTGCCATTGGATAGATCTCGATTTTTGAGGAATTTTGGAAGTGGAACGGGGTTAATCGGACGAACGGTTCAAAAGATATGAATTTCCGAAGTTTAAAGGATTTTCTGGAATAAAGGAAAAGGAATTTTTAATTCCCTGGAAAAGAAAAGAAGGAGGGACTGAAATTGGACTTTATTTTGAGCGGCTAAGGGCAGCCCAAAAGATTAGAATGGGCGCGACCGAAAGGGATCGGCCTATGGCCGATCGGCGCGGGAGAGAGGGGAAGGCCGATGGGCCTAACGGCTGATGGCGGGGAGGGCTGATGGCCGAGCGGCTGAGTGGGCCGAGCGGCCCGAGCGAAAAAGGGCCGAGTGGCCGAGGGGGAGAGAGGGGCCGAGGCCGACTGGGCCGGTCGGCCAAGGAGGCCCAGATGGCCGGCCTGGAGATGCGGCCCGGCCGATACGCGAAAGGAAGGCCGTTGGGCCAAGGGGGAGCGAGGCCGATGGGCCGGGACAGGCCGCGGCCTACGCGGACGGCCGATCCGGTGGACCGTGCCCGCCGCGCGGCGCTAGGGCGGGGCCCGCCCGTCGGCGGCGCGGTCTATGCGGACCGAGCGCACGGAGGGGAAGGAGGGAGTGCGCCGGCTGGCGCTCACGTGGCGCCTGCGTGGCGGCCACGTAGGCTGGCCGGGCGAATGAGGGGAGAAGGCGCCGGGCGACGGCGGCGATGGTGGAGGGGTTCGGGCGACGCGGTGCATGGCCGGCGAAGGGAAGTGGCGCCGGAGCAAGAGGGGAGAGAGAGGAATCGAGCCGCCGGCTCGGATTCGCCAGAGGTAGGCCGATGGTGGCTGGCGACGACGCGGGGCTCGGCCCCGAGCGGCGGCGGCGGTGCGGCGGGCGAGGACGAGCGACGGCGGTGCGGGCGCGGCGCCTAGGGCTCGAACACGCAGCGGTGGTGCTACCTAGCGCCTAAAGAAGGGGAGAAGAAGAGGGAGACGGCGGAACGGAGAGTTACCGCGAGAGGGGTTCGCCGGGGACGGGGGTGACGGCGCGGGGCGGCGGTGCGACGCGGTCCCGGGCCGGGGAAGAAGAGGGCGCCGGGTTCCTCTTCTCGCGGCGGCGGCAGCAAGAGGGGCGGCGGCAGCGGTGAGGAGAGTGGAGCTCGGTAGGGCGGCAATGGCGGCCGGGCGGAGGGGAAAGAAATGCGGCCGAGCGGGGAGAGGATTTTATAGGGGGGCGCTAGGTCGGTTCGGCCGGGGGGAAGGCGGTGCGGCCGAGAGGCGGAGCAGGGACCGGCGCAAGCGGACAAGGCGACGCGGCAGGGTGACGCCGACCGGTCGGGAAAAGGGAAAAAGGGAGAGGAAAAGGGAGCTCGCTCCTTGCCGCTTCGGGCAAGGGCGCGTGGAAGAGAGAGGGGGGAAGAGGGGCGCGCGCTCGGCCCCTTGGCGGCACGCGCGCAGAGGCGGGGCCGAGAGGAGGCGGTCGCCGGCGACGGAACGGGACGGGGTGAGAGGGGAAAAGGACGGTGAGGGAGCGGGAGAGAGAGAAGAGAGCGGAGCGCTCTCTCCCTCTCGGCTCGGCACGTGCGGCGCATGAGCCCGGCGCGCGCGGGCCGAGCGGCCTGGCGCGGCCCAGCGGGGAGGGGCGAGGCCGAAGGGGCTGGGCCGGCGGCGGCCCGAGGGGGAAGAGGGGGACAGAAGGCCGAAGGGGAAAATCGGCCCGGGTCAAAGGGAGGTAAACCAGACTTTTCCTGAGAGTTTGAAAGGAGGAGTTTGAGGGCTCGGATTTGAAATCCGATTTTGCGGTTTTCTCCGGGATTGAACTGAGAGGGGAAACACGAGACCTGGCACACGACAAGACTCAACCGAAGAGCAAACTTTCGCAAATAGGGTTTTTAACCAAGTAGTTTTCCCGCTAACGCCGCGACAAAACGGGCGTTACAAACCAACCCCCCTAAGAAGAATCTCGTCCCCGAGATTCAGCACCTAAGGGAGCAGCTCCGGGAACTGGGCACGGAGAAGATCTTCGCGTTCCCAAGTTGCTTCATCCTCTGAGTTGTTGCTCCACTGCACCTTGTAGAACTTAACGGTCTTTCTTCGTGTCTGACGTTCAGCCTCTTCAAGAATTCTGATGGGTCTCTCTTTATAGGTTAGGTTCTTCTCCAGTTCTATGCTTCCCAAGGGGACTTGTTCCTCTGGAACACGAAGATATTTCTTTAGCTGGGACACATGGAACACATTGTGCACATCTGTCAGTCCTTCTGGTAGCTCGAGCTGGTAGGCAACTTTGCCGCGTCTGGCGGTGATGAGGTAGGGACCGATATAGCGAGGGGCTAACTTGCCGGACATTCCAAACCTCTTTAGACCACGGAGTGGATATACTCGCAGGTACACGTGATCTCCCACTGCAAACTCGAGATCACGTCTCCGATTATCTGCATAGCTTTTCTGTCGGTTCTGAGCTGTCTTCAGACGGTGTCGAATCAGCTTGACTTGCTGTTCAGCTTCCTTCAGCACGTCAGGTCCAAACACTTGCGCTTCGCCTACCTCGTTCCAACACAACGGGGTGCGACACTTTCGTCCAAACAGGGCTTCATTTGGGGACATCTGGATGCTGGATTGGTAACTGTTGTTGTAGGAGAACTCAGCGTAGGGGAGACAACGATCCCAGGTGCCTTCGAAGTCCAGGGCACACGCTCGAAGCATGTCCTCCAGGATCTGGTTAACTCGTTCTGTCTGCCCATCTGTCTGCGGGTGATAGGCGGTACTGAAGTTTAAATTGGTACCCATTGCCTCGTGTAACTGTTGCCAGAATCTTCTTTGGGCAACCGTGTCGGCAAACCACATGGGTCCTGTACAGGTCTGCCAGCTTTTTCCCATCGTAGGTGGTTTTCACTGGTACAAAGTGAGCTGCCTTGGTTAGGCGGTCCACGATTACCCAGATGGAGTCATACCCGCTAGGAGTCCTTGGTAAACCGGTAATGAAATCCATACCGATCTCTTCCCATTTCCACTCGGGAATTCGGAGGGGTTGTAACAAACCGGCAGGTTTCTGATGTTCGGCCTTTACTCTTTGGCAGATGTCACATAAGGCTACATACTCTGCAACATCTCGCTTCATTCCAGCCCACCAGAAGTATTCCTTGATATCTTGGTACATCTTGGTACTCCCAGGATGGATGGAGTACGCTGACTCATGAGCTTCTCTCAGAATGAGGTCCTTTAATTCCTTTCTGGCTGGTAGGCAGATGCGGGATCCGAACCAAACAGTATCCTGGTCGTCGATGGTGAAACCTTTGAGTCTTTTCTTACGGATCTTATCCTTTATTTCTTTCATACCCTCGTCTTCTCGTTGCGCTTCTCAAATTTGAGTTTCTAGGGTAGGTTGCACTATAAGACTGGCAAGGTTTCCGGTGGGGACCATGGTCAATTTCAACTTCTCGATTTCTCGACACAGGTCATCCTGGGTCGGCCAAACTAGGGTGGTAGCACAGTAGGTCTTGCGACTTAACGCGTCGGCGACCACATTTGCTTTTCCAGGGTGGTAGTGTATACCGAGATTATAATCCTTGATTAATTCCAACCATCTTCTCTGTCTCATGTTCAATTCACTCTGGGTAAAGATATACTTAAGGCTTTTGTGATCGGTGTAAATCTCACATCTGTTTCCAATCAGGTAGTGACGCCAAATTTTCAGGGCATGAACCACAGCTGCCAATTCCAGGTCATGCGTAGGGTAGTTGACCTCATGGGGCCTGAGTTGTCTGGAAGCGTAGGCCACCACCTTTCGGTCTTGCATTAAGACACATCCCAGACCTTGTCTCGATGCATCACAGAAGATCTCGAAATCCTTTCGGATGTCAGGCAGGGTAAGGACGGGAGCAGTCGTCAATCTTTTCTTGAGTTCTTGGAAACTGCGTTCACATGCTTCCAACCATTCAAACTTCTTTTCCTTCTTTAGTAGTTCCGTCATTGGTCGGGCCAGTTTGGAAAATCCTTCGATGAACCTCCGGTAGTAACCCGCTAAACCGAGGAAACTGCGGATATCAGACACCGTCTTGGGTGCGTTCCAAGCGAGGACGGTCTCAACCTTACTGGGGTCTACTTCAACACCTTTGGTGGAAATGACATGGCTAAGGAAGGCTACTTTATCCAACCAGAACTCATACTTCGAGTACTTGGCGAAGAGCTGGTGTTCTCGCAACCTTTCCATTACTTTTCGTAGATGGTTGGCGTGATCCTGTTCATCTCTTGAGTAAACCAGAATGTCGTCGATGAAGACCACAACGAACTTATCTAAGTAGTCCATGAAAACTTTATTCATCAGGTTCATGAAGAAGGCCGGAGCGTTGGTGAGTCCGAAGGACATCATGGTGAACTCATACAGGCCATACCGCGTTGAGAAAGCGGTCTTGGGGATATCTTCTGATCTAATTTTGAGTTGGTGGTACCCAGATCATAGGTCGATCTTGGAGAATACTCTGGCTCCTTCCAATTGGTCGAACAAATCGTCAATCCGTGGTAAAGGATACTTATTCTTTATGGTTACTTCGTTCAAGGCTCTATAGTCTATCACCATTCTCTCAGAGCCATCTTTCTTCTTTACTAAGAGCACAGGGGCTCCCCAAGGGGACGAGCTGGGTCGCACGTAACCCTTGTTCTGAAGTTCTTCGATCTGTTTCTTAATTTCTGCCAGTTCGTTGGCTGCCATTCTGTAGGGTCTCTTGACGATGGGAGCGGTGCCTGGGGCAAGCTCTATGGAGAACTCAATTTCTCGATCCGGTGGTATTCCGGGTAGTTCTTCTGGGAACACATCGGGGTACTCGTTGACTATAGGTATCATTTCCAAGGGAGTGGCTTGCAAACTGTTCAGGGTTGACCGGTTTCTAGGAAGGAGAGGAGTGAAACGCACTTGTTTTCCTCCGGGTCCTTGCGGAGTGATGGTCCTCTCAGCACAATCTATTTGTCCTTTGTGCTTAACCAACCAATCCATCCCTAGGATGACATCCAGACCTTGGGAGTCTAGGACTATGGGTTTGGCTGCGAAGCTAACCCCTTCTATCACTAGATCAACCTTGGGGCATAGTTTAGCTGCCCTTATATCCCTTCCAGGGGAATGTATTACCATAGGTACTTGTAAATTTTGGGTTTTCCAACCATTTCTTTTCACAAAGGCTTGTGATATGAACGAATGAGAAGCTCCTGAATCAAATAGAACGAGTGCGGGTATGGAGTTGACAGAGAACATACCCATCACCACGTCGGGGGCCTCTTGGGCGGTTTCAGCTTGAATGTGGTTCACTCGACCTCATCCAAAGTTGTTGGAGGCGCGAGAACCTTGTCCACTTGTCTGAGTGACTGGACGGGACTGTGCAGGTGCTGGGGTCCTAGGGAAGCTAGCATCAGAGCGTCCGGGGTTAGAGTTTCCCTGATTTCGAGGACACTGCCTGGCGTAATGTCCCATCTGTTTGCACGTGAAGCACTGCACTGCACATTTGCCATTCCTGTGGGCGAATTGAAGGAGGAGACACTGTTCCTTGCGGTGTTGCCACTAGGGGCATGCTGCTGGGGCGACGGATTAGGGCGAGGCATCGGCGGACGGGGAGTAAAGCCAGGTTGGCGACTGACTTGATGGGCAGGTTGGTGGTACTGCACGGGATGTCCAATACGAGGGCGTGGCGCACCTCGGAATGGGGGCGCTTGGTGGGTAGACTTGCGCTTCTTGTATTCCTCAGTTGCCTCTTTTCTGGCATCCTCCAGAAGCAAGGCCTTATTGACCATGTGCTGGAAAGTGGGGAAGTCATGGGCAAGCAACTGGATTCTCAACCCTACTGCGATTCCCTTCAAGAACTTCCTAATCTTTTTCTTGTCGGAGTCCACTTCCTCGGGAGCATACCGAGCCAATTTGTTGAAGCGACTCAGGTACTCATTGACGCTTCCTGTACCTTATCTCAGACGATTGAACTCTTCTTTCTTCATGTCGATGGTACTTTCGGGCACATGAGCTGCACGGAAGGCATCGACGAACTCTGCCCACTCAATGTTGACAGCGTCTGGATGGGTATTACAGTAATTCTCCCACCAGTCGGCTGCAGAGCCTCTCAACTGATGTGCAGCAAAAAGGGTCTTCTCCACTGGGGTGCACTGCACAAGGTTGAGCTTTCTCTCAACATCCTTTAGCCAATCGTCGACCTCAACGGGCTCGACGGTGTGAGAGAATTCCGGGGGATGGGATCTTAGAAAGTCCGTTAGTTTGGATCTGTGATTGTTATTATGGAAGGGCACTGGGTGCGGAGCCTACGGCTGCAAATTCTGCTGGATACCTGCAATGGCTTGGGCTAAGCCCTGCAAGATCTAAGTCTGAACTGCCATCATGTGCTGGTAATCTGCCTGAAGCTGGGGAGGCGGGGGTAAGTCCTGTGCACGGTTTGCTGCAGGATCTGCCTGAGCTGGAGCATTAATCGGTTCATTCCTGTCACACCCTAAGGTTCTCCCAAATCGTAAAAATTAAATTTAATAATTTATCTGAGAAATTGTTGAATTAAATCTGGAGAAAAACCCAATTAAATAATGCATTAAAGAAGTGGAAATGGCAAGGTGGAATTTTTCTTGAGTTCCCCATGTCAAAATACATTAACAGGATTTTTAGTGGAATTTTCAGAGCCCTCAAAATAATTTTAACCAATTAAAAACCCTCAAGCGCAATAAATAAATCCCTGGGAAATTCTTTTTCCTTTTCTTTTTCTTTTTCCTCTTCTCGGGCCGTCGGCCCATTTTCTCCCCTCGGCCCAAGCCGAGCGCCGCCCCGCGCGCCGCTCTCCCTCCCCTCTCCCTCGGCCCAGCCGGCCCAAGCCGCCGCCGCTTCCCTCCTCGGCCCAAGGCCGCGCCGCTTCCCCGCGCGCGCCGTTTCCCCTCCTGGGCCGGCCCAAGCCGCCCGGAAGTCCGCCGCGCCTCCCCGCGCCGCTCGCCCGCTGACGCGTGGGCCCGCCGCGGCCGAGTCCGCCTCCGACACGGCCGGCCGCCGCGCCCGCGCCGCCGCAAATCCCGGCGGGATCCCCGCCGCGCCACCCCTATTTATTTCCCTCCCCGAGGCCGCCGTCCCTCGTTTTTCCCCACGCCGCCGCCGCCCTAACCCTAACCCTAAAAGCCGCGCCGCCGCCGTCTTCCGCCGCCGTCCCCGCCGTCGGTAAGCACCGTTGCCGCCGCCCCTTTTTCTCCCCCCTCCGCCGCTGCCGTTCGCGCCTCCCGCGCCGCCGTCGCCAGTGCGCTCCCGCACCGCCCCGCGCGCCGCCGCGCCGCCGCTTCCCGCGCGCCGCCGCGTCGCCGCCCCCGCGCCTCAGCCGTCGGATCGGCCACTCGGGCCGATCCCGGCCGTCCGCTCCCGCCCCGCGTGGCCGCCACGTGGGCGCCGCGTGGCTGCCGCGTCGGCGCCACGTGTGCGCCACGTGGTGCGCAGCCGCCGCCGCGGCTGACGTCAGCCGTGACGTCACTAGCCCTAAGGGTTTATTGCGCAATAATTAATTAAGGATTTTTCTGTTTTAGTAAAAACACAGATAACTTCAAAAATTCATAACTAATTCATCCGGACTCCGTTTTAGTCCGTTCAAGTCTCAGAAAATTCATAAAAATGCAGAGAATCCATTAAAAATAGTTTTTGTTCTTTGTTTCAGTAGACTTATAGCATGTATTGTTGTTTGCTTTGTTTGTCGTGTAGATTCCGGTAATTCCGACTCTCCGGTTTACTTCGAAGTCGTTGCCGAAGTCGACCCAGCGCAAGAGCAAGGCAAGTCATACTTATTCATTTGATCATGTTGTACCTAAATTGCGAAACAGTCTTATTTTTCTCTAAATACTGCATTGTTTTATAATGTCATCTATGGGATAATTTACCTATTGTACTCAGCCTTATATTGCGATTACCTTATTCCTTTGATAGCTTGGGAAATAATTTGAATAGTTGCTATAATAGAACTTGCTTAGCCCTGCTTAGAAACATTAGCTCACAATTGGGTTGTTTAAAGCTTCATTAATACTTAATGATGGTTATTTCATGTTGGCTCGCGATGGTTAATCGTGGGTGATTTAATTAAATGTTTCAACTAAAATATTGATTAATGGTGGGTTGTGAGCACATGGTTTTGATGGTCGTGCTCATGACAATTAAGGACCGGTTCGCGGGAAACCCTGGAAGAATTACCGTACTTTCCACAAGCCAGCGTGGGTAATGGCTGGATTTGGAGTATAGCTTTTTCCTAGCCGACGTTCCCCGGAAAGGGTGGGCGTGATGGAGTTGAGTCGGCCGGGGATATACCGGTTGCTTGGCTGCCGGATTCACCAAGGCACGAGAGGGGGCTGCCCGTTGCCGGGAAGCGGAGCGGGGGCGAAACCTGAGGTGTGGTGCGATTGGTTAGGAAGGGTTATGCGAAGGGTCCTGTCACAGCTCCTTTTCCGGTGTACCGTGGTGGTATGTTGGCGCACAGTAATGTGTTGTAGGACTGTGTCTTGTGGGTACAGTTGTACACCTCTGATCAGAGTAAAACTATTCGAATAGCCGTGCCCGCGGTTATGGGCGATCAACCAGATTCACCGTGATTAGTTGAACTCTTTAATAATTTGACTTAATGGAAATGGTTTAGTTCAGGTGGATGGTTGGGCCTGTCGCAACGTGGTGTAGCGTTGGACAGTGATGGTTTAATTATGACTAATTAATTCAACTGTTTTACTGTTTTCAACTATTGTTTTTAAATGCGTATTTTATGCAAAATAACCATTGCAGCTCTCCTTTGTTATTACTTGCATCATTATTTTCCTTTCCGGTATGACTTGTTGAGTACAGTGGGTAGTACTCAGTCTTGCTTTATTTTTCCCCACACCAGAGTTGGAGTATGTTTCAGAGGAAGACTTTTCAGAAGAGTAGGCTTGTTGCTACCGTCGAGGAATGCCTGTGGAGTGGAGTCGCTACGTTGCGAGTGTTTAGTTTTTTTAGATTAGTTTGTTTCCTTTTTTTCCGCTGCAGTTTTGTAAGAGATTTTTATTGTTTTGTAAGACGTGGATCTGTATGGCAACTTTGTCATTTGTGTACCCTGGCTAGTCCTGGACAGGGATTTTAATACACAATTTGCTTTGGAAATTCTGGTAGTGAATTTCTGGGCGTGACAAGTTGGTATCAGAGCCGACCTTGACCGTAGGACAAGCCAACTGGAAACCTTAAGAGCCCTCTAAAACTTTTCATGTGCATTTTCCCTTGAATTTTAAATTGTTTTGGGAAAAATCCGGGAACTGTGGTCTTTGGGGTTTTTGAAAAAAAAGGGGTTCCTTGCATCAAAATTTTCTTTTTGAGCATATGTTGAGTCCCGTTCCTTTGCCCTCTGTAGATGGCAGGTCATCCCCCGACGCACCGTGGTCATAACATGGAAGGCTTCATGGCAGAGCTTGCCCGTATGACTTTGGTTGTAGGATACCTTGAAGCGCCGGAGTACACCACGATCGAGCCTCTCAGTGGCGAGTTCCCGTTCCGAGTCTGTTTGGAAGTACATGGCTTTGTGGGCACCAATCTTCCCAATATGGTGGTCACCGCTTCAGGAGGATCTGACGAGCACGCCTGTCAGGAGGCGGCTTACTTGATGATGGCCAGGATGCGAGAACTACACGACTACGCTCTCCACAACTCGGCGTACCGTTATCATCCTCGTCGCGGTAGCTCTTCTACCAGTAGCACCTACCGATCTGCAGCGGAGGAGAACGACACTACCTTCGGACGGATGGTCACAGTGATGAAGGGTCTGGACAAGATGCACGCCGATCTCCACAAGGCATCCAAGGCTCTTAATGACCAGAAGTTGATCAAGATTGCTCGTTTGGAGGATGAAGTCGCGCGACTCAAGGCCGATAATGCTAGGTTGCGAGGACACCCAGCGCTAGGAGGACTCAGGATTCGCACCATGCCAAGGAAGAGGACCACCGCTCCTGTACGTATCCAGCTTGCGCCAAGGAATTCACCACCCGCTCCAACGCCAGTTCCGCCGCCGCCACCAGGGTTCGCCGTCACCTTCGCCCCGGCGTCTGCGTACCAGGGTCCAGCCAGTGGTAGCGGAGGTTGGTTGCACGCCACACCCAGTGGTAGCAACGGCAGTGGTTCAAGTTTAGAGCCAACAAGTGGAGACACTGCCATGGCGGATTCCGGAAACCATTCTGAGCATTAGGCTCGTTACCCTTAGTTTTCCGTTTTCTTAGTTTGATTGCTTGTTAGTTGCTATGTGTTAGGTTTGTTGTTCTGGGGTTTAGCCGATGGTCGATACCATGTGCCTATGGTATAGCTATCTTATTAAGGATTTTTGCGTGCTGTTTTGGAAGTGTTTTAAGTTAGATCATAACAATTATAGTTAAATTAATAATATATTAAAGCTTTGTTCTGAGCAATCTGTTTTCTTTCTTATCCATTTCTTTCTGCTGGTTTTTCTCCTTCAGATGGTCAACACCAGGACAAGTGGTAACAACAACGGACAAGAGGGATCCCAGACTAATGGAACCAACACCAATGCTCCTCCTCCACCACCGGATAATCCCACTCTTACTCAAGTGCTAGCTAGCCAGACGCAGATGATGGCGGCTATGATGTAGCAAATGCAGCAGCAGCATCAACAAATGCAACAGCAAATGTTGCAACAGATGCAACAATAAGCTCAACAGCAGCAGCAGCAGGCCCAACAGAATCAACCACCACCCCAATCCAAGTTGCTAGAGTTTCTTCGTGTCAGACCGCCGGTTTTCTCAAGTATTATTAATCCCATGGAAGCGAATGATTGGCTTCATGTTATTGAGAAGAAGCTTAATCTACTCCAGTGCAATGATCAAGAGAAGGTCGCTTTCGCTACCCATCAATTGCAGGGTCCCACTTCGGCTTGGTGGGATAACTATTTGGTTACCCGTCCACCCGGAACGGAGGTCACTTGGGCGGAGTTTTGCCGCAGTTTCAGGAAAGCCCAAATTCCTGACGGCATAGTAGCCCAGAAGAAGAGGGAGTTTAGAGCGCTCCACCAAGGTAATAGAACAGTGACGGAGTACCTTCATGAGTTTAACCGTCTCGCACGTTACGCTCCGGAGGATGTGCGCACTGATGCGGAAAGGCAGGAAAAGTTTCTTTCCGGCCTGGATGATGAATTGACCAACCAGCTAATCTC